>OY757191.1:73265986-73549055 GCA_963583895.1 Melanophora roralis
AATAAAAAAACGTAAAAAAAAAAAATTTAATTATGTTATCTAGATGTCTTGCATCAAGTTGAACACACTGTTGAAAAAGATGCTTTGTGCGCCACACGCTGCAGTAAGCTTGGTATAATTAAGCTGATTTCTTGAGAAATACTTTCTTTTAATGCCACAAGAGGATAACAATTGTCATTATAGCATTCCCTTTGAGGTAGCCCCATTAAAAAATCTCTGGGAGATAGATTGAACGATCTCGGGGCCCAAAGCGACTGATCAGTTTTTGGGGGAAGTTTTTCCGAAGTAAATTCATTAAAGTTCTGGCTGTGTTTTCAGTCGCCCCATTTTGTTAAAACCACGTGTGTAAAGAGTACAATGGATGAGTTCGCAAGTTTGGCAAAAAGCATTCCGTAGTCATGCGATGAGAGATTTAAAAAAAAATGGACCAAATAACTCTTGCGTGCACAAAGCACACAAAACAGTTACCATGGGGCAGTGCTTATTGACGTGGCCGTTAAAGTTAGATTTACAGTCAGAAAAGACTTCCACATCGTTTTACCAAATTTTTTGCTAAATTAAAGTAACCTTCTTTCAGTTTTTGAACGATTTCAATTTTAAAAGGATGGAAGCTCATATCCTCTTTTAAAAATTCATGAATAATTGGAGATAATCGTTTTTAAAAATATCAACTTTCCATCAGATACCCTGTATTAATTAATCTAATTCCCATTTGCTTACTTTAACGTAACATCACATTAGGTATTTGTGGTCTCGTCTATTTTGTCAAATAATTGTCCAGTGTGAACTAAGCTTAACAATTTCAAGCACGTCAAAAGAGAGAATTTAAGTCTTGTTAAGATATGCAACTATAACGGCAGTGTTTGTAATTACAATTTTATAGAACTGCTGACGCAGCTAGATACGTTGGATCAAAACGTTGATGGGGGTATAAAAGAATCTAAACAATCATTATTCAAGTTCAGTCTAGACGCGATCTTACTCCAGCAAAACACTTTGGTTACAATAAACGTTCGGCTTTAGCGGTTTAGGAACGTAATTATTAAAACGGTTTAGTTTCAGTTTTCACTTTTCTAATTAATAAGCAAAATTTGTTTACAGAAAAAGTGAAATATTTGTATCTGCCGTTCAGACATTATTATTAAATAAATATTGATAAATTTAAGAATTTTATTTTTGCCCTTAAACAAAGTTATTTTTTTAAGAGAAATAATATTAACATTCGTATTAAAATAAAAGAGAGACAGAGAGTGTAGAAGCGTGAGACTTTATTCACAAGAACGTTTAAAAGTACAAGACAAAGAGCATTTATAAAGCTTTTGTGAGTAAACAAAAACACAAAAAATACAATCACAAAGAAAATTTTTAATTTCTTTAATTCGCTAAGGATTATTAACTTATTATAATATATTTTACTTTAAGGTAAGTTCAAAGGTGCTTATAGAATTAATATTTAAGGCACTTTATACCAAAACTTTCAGCTTTAACCTAAAAGTGTGGTAAATTTCTAGTATTGCTTATAAATACTTATATAGTTTTTTATAACTTAAAATAAAGCAGATTTTTGGTTTAGGCTACCCTAGTTGCTTTAAAAGCAAGAATACTGTTTTCTTATATTAAAACAAAATCTCGACTATTTATTGCGTCCCCCAAAATTGTTTACATGTAATCAAACTGATGGGCGTATACGCAATATGATTTTCTGTTACATTTATTATTTTGTATACGTAGAGATTTTGGTCTACAAATATCACTCATATTACTCGTAAATATGTATAAATAAAAATGTATTGCAAAAAATAACAGTTAGTTTTAAATAAATAACAAATTTTATGGTTTAAAAATTGGTTTCGTGATATAAACGAAACTTATATATAACTAAAATAAAAATTAAAAAAGGATTTCATTACTTTCTAAAATTTTTAACTTTCAGCCAAACTTTTTTGTATTTCGAAAGCTGCCACCAAAAAAAAATACTTTTTGATAGGATTTCGCGCATGTGTCACCGAGGGTGCAGGCTTTTTAAGTGAACGTATATGTATTCAAATAATTCATGAAGTTTTGAAAATAATTGAATTCAAATGCCCTCCATTCTCGGTGAGGCATGTGCGACATTTTATTAAAAAGTTTTTTTTTTTTGTCGGTTTTCATCAGCCACCCTGCATATTTATTTATTTATTTATTTATTAATGATAAAATCAATGTTTTAAATGAAATAGGTCTGAAAATTTAAATACACACACACAGATATGTAATTACATAAATAGATTTAATTGTCAATGCTGATAAGTTGTTTTTACAAAGAACTTATATTTTCTTACATATTGAGTACTTAGTTATTTGTTTTGCTTAAAAATTCAATTAATTTTTGCTGCAAAATATTAGGTATTTTAAAAAAATACAATAACGTTTCATTTTGAAACTAGTTTTTAGTGTAGATTGTTTTAAGTAAAAAAATTTTAAGCTTAATTTAAAATTTCACGCATTTTAAGGTTTTTGAATAAATCAATTTTTTGGGCTTAATAACTGATTTCAATATTTAATCGTCTTGACAGTTCATATTTGGCAGTCGTGAAGTCAAGGCGTGTTAAATTACTTATAAAAAAATATACGGTAAGCCAATGTGTTTTAATCGTTAAAACATTTAATCAAAATCAATCATCGGTTTTCATTAAAAATCAAAATGAGTGACGAATCACATTTTCAATTAAATGGATATGTGAATAAACAGAAAAGTCGGTTCTGGAGAATGGAAAACCCGAAAACTATTCATCAGTCAAATTTTCATTCCTTAAAAGTGACAGTCTGGTGTGCAATTCGGTCACAGAAATCTTTGGACCTTGCTTTTTTGAGACTGAAAACGGCTTTTCAGTAACTGTCAGTGGGGAGTGATATCTTGATTTGATTAAAAACTTTTGAATGCCACAATTGCATGCTTTGGGCTTGGTTAACATGTAATATCAACAAGATGGTGTCACATTGTATACAGCCAGGATTACAATGGAAATACTGGGAGACCTCTTTCCACAACAAGTTATTTCCAGAAACGCTGGAGTAACTCAAACAAAATATACATGCTAAAATTAATGAAATACTACGTGAAATGTTTGATAATCAATTGAAAAATGTGCTCAAAAGGGCTCGCACTTGTGAGGCTAACAGATATTGTATTTCACACATAATTGCCGACACTAAATAAAACATTTATCTTTTATTTAATCAAAAATTATAAACAAAGAAAGCAATATACATTGCCGCCGAACACACTGTATTTTTTCGTTTATTTATTTTATATACTTTTTTTCGTTGAACTAATTGTTTTTGAGACAAATTTTTTAATATTATTATTTTGGCTCTAGTTCATACTTTAATTTGGAAAATTTAACCTTCATGCTAACTTGGCTTAGAAATATTAAGTTCAACGAAAAATAAAAAGTATTGTGCATAACTATTTTTTTTAATTTAAGCCTTTGGTTTGCTTCTGGTTCCGATCCTTCCCAAATAAAATTAAGCATATCGACTCACTTTTTAAAAACCAATAACTAAGTAATTATTTTTGTTAATTTTTAATATTTTTTCAAATTTGTTATAAATTAAACAATGAATGCTATCATTATTATCAACATTTAATAAGTTAAGAAAATACTTATACTAAAAAAGCGTTTGAAATAGTACCAATCCAAAGGGAAAGTGCCCTAAGTAGGAAATAACTTTGCGATTTTTTGTACGATTGAACATATAGAACATTAAAAATTATTTTACTAATAACATCATTACAGCCTGAAATAGATCCGGATGTTTTTTTTACTATTACTTATCAAAAAAGGGAAAAACAAAACATTATAAGCTAAAAAGTTTTGTAATTATTTAGAGACCTGCAACGTAAATACTGTCATGAAGTGTGGTCGATAAAAAAAATTACTGTTATGATGGGTGATCAACAACAACAAAACTGTGTGTATTACACACAATGTTGAATAGATACATAAACAAACATATATACAAAAAGGCAAATAAATATAAAATTCATACTTAATTACATTACATACATACATTAAAAATCAACCGTCAACAGTAAAGTTTCAAGATGAATTGAAATTAAAATGTGAGAACATGATGAATTGATGTGCCGTTGTTGTATACTTAAGTGTGAATATATTTTTCATTTAAGTTAAGTAAATAAACGAGATGGCGAACAATACAACGCAGCACTTACTGTTGTGTGTGCACACGTAAGGTATATGAAATGAATTGAAAATTCGAGATGATGACTTATTTAGTGTCGTCTTGAGCTGGTCTCTATTATTAATACGACTAATCATGGTGAAATTATGTGTACAAGGTGGTGTTACAAGCACAGCTGATTTACTTTTTTCATACATAAATCGAGGCTGAGTAGTCAAAGTTGTTTACTTTTACGTATCTTTTTTTGACAACTGAGCCAACTAAAACTACAACTACAACAAAAACGAAAATTTTATTCACCAAATTTTGTTGTTATAGAATCACCACAACCTGATAAATTATTGCGCCATGCGACTAATGCAAAGTATCCAAGACATTTTGAAGTTTGGACAAATTTATTTTTATTTATTTATTTATTTTCGCTGTTCCACACACAAGACTTTAGGTCTCATATTACAGTGTAGAACTGAGTAAGCGTAAATACAATTTTATGCTAAAAGACTAATTCTAACTTTGGACGAATAATGTATACAAAATAATAAAAGAAATTGTTTTAAAGATAAGAAATTAATTTAAACAAACTTAAATTAAAACCAAACAAGGAAGAATGTAAGTTAAAAATATACATATTGTAAAATTTTATATATTTTGTTTTGGAAAACCAATTCTTTGTACTCGATTTGAAATTTTTAAAAACATAATGACAATAATAATAATTAAATAAACAAAGATTCAAACTAAAACAAAAAAAATTATATCATTTGTAAATTAAACATACATTTATGTATCTTTTAAGACGAAAAATATCTAGTAATATCTTTACAAATTTGTTTAATGCGGCCTAATCGACTTTTTTATAATCAAAACAACGAACCTGCTTTTATACATATTTCATATTTTAATATTAATTTTAAAAAGCAAAACAATTTTGTTTTTCATTTAGTTTCAAAGTGTAATTAAATAGTTTTGCTTTCAAAAGTTGTATTTCATTTGACTTTGTAATGTTTTGAACGATTTTTTCCTAAGAAAATCCCCACGCTGTCTCAATAATTAAATATTTAATATTTATTTAAGTGCAAGCAAATCAAAGCATGTCATTTAATCAATCAATTTAACATTAGCAACCTGATATAAATGTAAAAAATAGTCAATTTGTAATATCTTTTCCAATCTACATTGAATACCTTCATAATTGAGCAAAACAACAAAATAATTAAAATATGTATAAAAATTTATTGAGTAAAATTAAAAAATACCAAAAAATTAAAAAAAGGCAAAAAACTATTGTTTTTTATTTCTTATTTTAAAAAGAATACATTCAAAAAAATACCAAAATGAGAAAAAATACTTTTTGGCTTTAATCTTTGCCAATAGACGTTAATTCATATATGTAGCCTAATTATTTCAAAAAAGTACCAAAAATTTAAAAGATGTAATTTTTCTTCCTTAGTTGACCTTTGCTATCAAAAAGTGCAAGAAAATGATGAAATAAGATTTGTACCATTTTTCTACGCCAAAGGAGCCAAAAATTAAAAAAAAAAGTACCAAGAAATATTAACATTTTTAAAGGACCAGTCGAACTCAATTTGCATTATGTTCTTTTGTTGGATTAACTTTTTTCTGTCCTTTAGGGCCAGAAGTTAAAGCAAAAAAAAAAAACATATTGTTTCTAAGCCTATCGAACGCAATTTCAATTATGTTTTGTCGTTATTATTTAAAAAAATGCAAAAAGTACCTTAAAAGTTCCTATATATAATTTGTCCCCCTTTTTCTGCCCTTTAAGATAATTAACTTTAAAAAAGTATCACAAATTTTTCAGATTAAACGGATTTTGAATATGTTTAAATTTTTTTGGCTTAGTACTTAAAAAGTATCAATATGCAACTAATACCCTTTTTCCTGTCCCCTGTCCCTAATTTCTAAAAAGTATTAAAAATCTGTAGATATTTTGTTTGGACCTTTGGAACGCCTTTCGTCTTTCGGCCTTACTTCCTTTGTTGCTTCAGAAGTTACAAAATGTACCTAAAAATTACCAATATGCAAAACTTACCATTTTTTCTGCCCCTTAGAATCCTCAATTTCTTAGAAGGTATCAAAAACGTATTTATAATTTATTAGACTTTTCGAACGGAATTTAAAATTTTTTTTTCCACCTTTATTGATGCAATTAGTGCCCCTTTTTCTGTCCCTTGAGAGTCCAACATTTTTAGAAGGGATTAAAATAGTATTAATATTTTTTTGAGACCTGTCAAATGCAATTTGAACGACATTTCTATCTTAATTTGTTTAGAAGTTACAAAGTAAAACTGGGCACTTTTAAAATTTAGATTTTCCCCCATTTTATCCTTTAGGGTACGTTAATTTTTTGGGCGAAATACGGTGGTTTTTAAATTGTGTTTCTATCGTGTATGTATTAACATTCCGTTTTTCCATATTTGGCCCACTTTTACCCCCTTCTAATCCAAATAAGTAAATCTACAAATCATAAGAGGTACCAACAGTCAACATTTCAAGTCTCTAGCTCTACGCGTTTGGGCTGTACGTTGATAAGTGAGTCAGTCAGTCAGTCATTAACGTTATTCCATAGATAATTACAAACATAAAGTTAGCTAAACCTTCACAACTTATTGTGTAGGGTAGTTCTACTTTTAGCGTGCTTGATGAAAAGCTTATTTACGAACACAGATGTTATGGTAGTTTTGTTGTGGTGCTATTTCGCGTGACTATAGTTTACTAAGAATGTTTGGCCGAAGAATAGAAATTTTAAGAATTTATATTCTATTTTTGGTGTGAGCTTATATTTAACAAAAATAGAAGTAATAGTTATTGTGAAGTGGTGATAGTAGCATTGGGGTAGAAGTTCGTTTAGCGGCTTTAGTCGATATAGTGCTAGTATTAGTACGAGATTTTATTAAAATAGAGTATTAAAGGCAATAATAACAAAAATAATTTACTTATCAAAAGAGAGCAACTATTTCAACCACCAAATAAAAAAATTAAAATTTTACTAGAGAATACACGGAAAAAAACTATTTATTAGAAGTATAGAAGTTATTATAAGAGTTGTGGTAGTACATAACCGCGTTTTATATATTTATTTGAACATGAACGACAGGGCTAATTACAAAAACAACATAGCAACCGCAACAACAACAAAAAACCTATACTTTTATTATTGCTAAAACAATAAACGAGACTAGTTAGGAGTAAAACTAACATTAACAATGGCAACGAGTCGAAAATAAAACGTCAACAGAAAAGGTTGACTTAAAATTAGTATTTTTATATTTGATAAATAATTACTAAAATGATAACAATTAAAATAATTATAATAAATTAAAGAAAAATTAATAAAAAACATGTAAATAAAGCTTAAAAAAAACAACAGCAAAAAATGCTTCATTAAAAAAGTGCCTGAATTTAAAATTAATTCAAATTTTTAAGGAAATGTTTGAAAAATTAAAAATATTTATCTTTAAAATATAACACAAACACTTAACATATACATATGTATGTATGTAAGTGTTTCTCTTCACAAAAATTAAAAATAAATCAAAAATAACTACTTATAAATCGCATATGTACGTACATAAATATCTATCGACTTGTCTAATAAAACCAATCGAATAAATGTTTTAAGCGAAAAGTGTGGAGAAATTAAATGTCAAAGCAAATAAATTGGTAATTAAATTGATGTATGTATGGAGATGTAACTCAAAAATTTCAAATTTTTTTTTTTTTAAATTTGTAATAACTTTGTTCAACTGATATTGTGAGAAACACCAATTGCTGAAGGGGTTTGCAAACAAGCCCCTTCAAGTCCAACATCAGTTAGAAATGCAAGCAGGTTAGATAACTTTCAAAAGTGCGGCTTGTATGGGCTCATTGTAAATTAGGCCAAAAGTCGTGAAATTAGTTTTAATGGAAATTTATATGATTCCAGCCCCGCCTTAACACGACAGTCACGCTTTGCTTAAATTTTTGTTTCAAATTTTAATACACTCACACTTTCTCACTAATGCTCGTATGTTCATTTATACTTTTGAAAAATTGATACAATTTGGTCTTTAAATTTTCTTTCAATTGCAAAGCTAATGAAAATGTTCCTTCTTAATGGTGTCATAAAGGTAAATGCTTTAAAATTGAGTGCAGCCTACGTCACATCTTTCAATTTTCGTGAATTTTGAGAATTTGATCATGAGACTGCAGTGTTAGGCGATCTTGGAGGCCACGGGATGTCCCCAAAGCGATAGATCAGTTTTTGGATGAAGTTTTTCTGAAGCAAATTCATCGAGCTCTGGCTGTGTGTGCAGTCGCCTCATCCTGTTAAAACCCCGTGTGTGAAGAGTGCGTTGGATGAGCTCGCAAGTTTGGCAAAGAAGAATTCCGTAATCATGCGTCCATACATTTTACAGTTCAATTTCGGTGCCTGGCTTCAAGAGTTTTCAAAAAAAAAGGTCCAATTATTTTATGAATGAATAGGGCACACCAAACAGTTACCCTGGGGCAATGCAATGATTTTTGATGTTTCAATCAATGGTTACAGAGTCCTGGATGCCAGTAATGGTAGTTTTGTTTGCCGACATAGTCGTTTAGGTATAAATGAGCCTCCCTGCTAAAAAAAAAAAGGAATTTACAGTGCAAAAACGCTTTAAATCGTTTCAGAAAAATTTTTGCGTAAATCAAAGTCACTTCCTTCAAGTTCTTGAACCATTCAAAACGATAAAACTTCAGATCCATCTCTAAAATTTAATGAATAATATTTTTTGGAAATCCCAGTGAGGCTGATCTTTTCCGTATTGAAAGTCGCAGATTTTCACGTAAACTGCTTTCAACCAGTCCTTGAAAATCGACTGGGTCCTGGCCCTTGGACATTTATATCCGAAGTAGTTGCGCGGTATCTCTGTCCCCACAAACAAATTTAATTTACACTCAATCCATCACGGATTTGCCGTATACCGAACTTTGAACAAAATGGTCGACGAGCAATTATGTTATAATAAATACACTTAAGAAATGTCTCCAGAGCGAACGCGCAATGCTGGATCGTCCTCTGCGATATCGTGACTGACGAATCCGCACTTTTTCCCGAAGGTCAGACGTAGGAAACTTATGTGTTATAGTGGACTGATCTTCACTAGTCTTAATGGGCTTCGTTTCCATGCCAAAAAAATTTCTGTGTTAAATATAATTAAATAATCATTAAAACTGGAACATGTACTTGTATTAGAGTAGCCTTAGATGGATGGTTTCAATGAATTAATAATTTTGAATTCTTAGAGCTTTTAAGAGAGTTGCATACTATCGCGTAAGTGGTGGGGATATAAAAATGCACAGAAGAATTTTTTTTTTGTTAACCTTTGGCGGCGAATGTATGTCCTTTTATATCTTCAGATCCGCCAACATAACAAAACCCGAAATGTGTCCCATTTGTCGCCAAAGGGTTAAGAATAATTGCTTGTTATATTTAAAAAGGTAGGTGTAACTTATCAGCTAACTAACTGCCGCCATATGTTTTCTAAATTAGCTTGGCAAACTTTTTATTTTATTTATCGTTCGTGAGAGTAGACGTACTTTGCAACTGCGCTCTGTTTTAAACTGTTTAAATTCTGTTTTGTGTTACATATTAAATAGAAAACAATAATTTAACATTCAATATATGTAATATTATTTTGCATAAATAAAACTACTAAATTAAGAGATTAAATTAATACAACAACAAATTACAATATTAAAAACAGTACATCCAAATTTTTTTTGTTCTTATTTTGCTTGTTTAAATATAAAAACAGCAAACAAAAAATAACAACAACAAATAGTAAAAGTCATAAACGTACATAAGTACATTTGAACTTACAAGCAAGTGTGTTTTTCTTTTTTTATTTTTTAATAATTCTACATCAATACCTCAATTTACGCGCGTAGAAATTGTGTTTTAACATACATAATATCATAATGAGCTGTTTAAATAAAAAATGCACTATAAATAATCCCGACGAAAGAATGCTGGTATGCTGGTTATGTCATGGCCTAGCCCATTTTAAATGCAGTGGTATTCCAACTCTTGCTGCTGAGGCAACTCAAAAGCATGATAGTCTACACTGGTGCTGTATCGACTGTAAGAAAACTAGTATTGATTTCTATAACTTTTTTCAAGCAAGAAAATCGATATTTTTGGATATTCAAAAAGAAATCAATTGTGTTTCAAATCGTTTTTCGCAATATGGTAAATTATTTGATCAATATTCTTCTCTGGATAAGTTTAAAATAACTAATCAATCACCGAAGAAAACTCCGCCACAGCAATCCTCACCAAAGCGCCGCAAATCAACTCGAAATAACCATAAGGTGATTTTTTCTGAAGCGGATAATTTTATGCAATCGTCTGGAGGGAATATCTCTAATATTCCTGAAACATCTACAAATGCTGTGGAAAATTCTGTTGGGTTGATATCAAATAATGCTAATAATCTTCCGTCATCCCATTCAACAAACATTAATGCTGCTGTTCATGAACTTCGTGTTATACCTCCCAAAAAACACGTATTTGTGTCCCGTTTTGCTTCTGAGACTACGGTCGAAGATATAAACTATTATATAAAATCAAAACTTAATGTGGATGAGGATATTTTAATCTACAAATTTTCATATCCTCAACCAAGAAGCATCACATCGTTTAAAATAACTGTTTCATCTGAAATATTTAGCAAAATAATTAATACAGATTTCTGGCCAGATTTTACACTAGTAAGAGAATTTGTACCAAAAATTTCTCAAATGCCGACTAATATTGCTCGTCTTCCTGTAACCTCACCATTGTTTCAAAAAAACTAAATTTAATGACCGTTAACCGTATATGTATAAAATATCAAAATGTTTGCGGCTTAAATACTAAATTATCAAGACTCTATGCTGACAGCTTTCAATTTGATCATAACGTTATCGTATTTACTGAAACTTGGCTCAATAAGAATGTCCTAAACACTGAAGTATTATGTAATTATTATAATATATACAGACTGGATAGAGACACTATCACCAAGGGAGGGGGTGTTTTGATAGCAGTTTATAATAATATTGCATCTGAAGAGATACATTTACATGTTCCAAATGAAATTGAATTTGTTGGTGTGCGTATAAAATTAAACAATCAAAACATTTTTCTTACATGTTCGTATATTCCGCCTAATCAAAATAGAAATCAACTTGTATATGATGAACATCTAAAATTAATTGAATCTATAGTCTCTTTGGCAAAACCAGGCGATTCAATTCTTGTTTTTGGTGATTTCAATCTGCCCAATATCTCCTGGAAATTTTTACCGGATACGTTTTTTTATGCTCCACTTAGAACTGTTGAATGGATTGATGCATTTTTAAACAAACTGTATGATTTATGCCTTTTTCAAGTTAATGGAATCTATAATAAGTTTGGTAAATTATTAGATCTTGTTTTTACAAGTGATCCAACAGATTGTTTCCTAAATCGTTCTGAAGAGATCGTTACTCCTGAAGACCGCTTTCACCCTACTCTTGAAATAAGTCTTAATATCCCATTTTCTCAATCGGTAAAGGCAGACTGCCAAAATGAAAAAGTCTTCTGTTTTAAAAAGGCAAATTATGAAGAATTAAACTATCTTTTGAACAACACTAATTGGCTGGATTTATTATCTAATTCGTATGATTCTCCAGCAGTTCTCGACACAGCAGTACAGATCTTTTACACAACAATCTTAAAATATTTTGAGATCTGTGTCCCAAAAATAAAAGTATGTGTTAAAACTGGCCCTCCATGGAAATCTAAGCAATTGTCTAATCTAAAGAATATTAAAAACAAATATTTCAAAAGATATAATAAGTCTGGCTTACTTGCTGATTACGCTAAATATGCTGTTTTCCGCGCTGAATATATCTCATTGAACATGCTACTGTACAAAAATTATATTAATACCATGAAACATAACTTTCAAAGTGATCCTAAGTCATTTTATAAATTCGTTAATTCTAAGCGTAAATCAACTGGTTATCCAAGCTTTATGAACTACTTAAATTGTGAATCTAGCAATGATTTAATAATAAGCAACTTATTTGCCGACTTCTTTTCCACAACGTACTCTGATGTGCGATACAATAGTACTTCATATCCATACCCAATTGCCGAATATCAACCAATTCAATTCCATCCGATTACCACATCACAGTTGTTATCAGCCACAGAACGTGTAAAATTGTCTTTTAAGGGCGGACCTGATGGTATACCCAGCTGCGTTTTAAAAAATTGTGCGAATGCGCTTGCTTGTCCACTCGAAATAATATTCAATAAATCAATAAAGCTTGGTTATTTTCCCAAATTTTGGAAAGGATCTTATATTATTCCGCTTTTTAAATCTGGTAACAGATCAAATATAATGAATTATAGAGGTATAGCTAAGCTAAGTGCAATTCCAAAACTTTTTGAAAAATGTATTACGGACAATGTTTCCCATCAAATATCACCTTTTTTGTCTCCTTATCAACACGGTTTCAGGAAAGGCTGCTCAATATCAACTAACCTTTTGCAACTTACTACCATAGTTCATAATGGTTTTAACAATAAACAGTTAACGGATGTAATCTACACAGACTTCAGTAAGGCCTTTGATCAAGTTAATCACGAATTGATCTTGCACAAACTTTATCTTATGGGATTCACGAAAAATACTCTAAACTGGATAAGGTCATACCTGACAGGTCGTAAACAGTGTGTTCTTTTTAATAACGTGTCTTCTAAGAATATTTCAGTTAAATCTGGTGTCCCCCAAGGCAGCCACTTGGGTCCTATATTATTTTCCATCTTCATAAACGATTTACCCTGTGCAATTAAATTTTGTAACGTTTTAATGTATGCAGATGATGTGAAGATTTTTATTAGTTACAAAAACTTTCAGGATAGTATTCAGTTACAGCATGATTTGGACAAATTTACTGAGTGGTGTAACACTAATTTAATGACACTTAATCTAAAAAAATGCAAACACATGAGATTTTCTCGAAGTTGGAATACTGATTGTCGTTTTCTGTTGAATGGACACCAACTTGAATTGGTTTCGGAGTTTCTGGATCTAGGTGTTCTTCTTGACCCTAAATTAAATTTCAATAGCCATATTAGTATGGTGGTAAACAAAGCTCGTGGTGTGCTTGCTTTTATTAAACGTTGGGCTAAAGAGTTTACAGAACCTCAAATAACTATACGTTTGTACACATCTTTAGTAAGGCCTATTTTGGAATTTGGTTCTATTATTTGGGATCCGTATACTGCTTATCAAAAGAACCGGATTGAATCTGTGCAGAAACAATTTCTTTTATTTTGCTTAGGTAATACAACATGGAGACCTGACACAAACATTTTATCATACACTGCACGACTTGCTACAATTAAGTTGCCAACACTGGAAAGCAGACGATTAATGCTAAATGTAACTTTTATGGTTAATTTGTTAAATGGAACAGTTAATTCTGAATTTCTGTTGGGTAATATTAACTTTAATGTTTCACCCCGAACTACTCGTAATTTCATACCTCTGTATCTTAAATGTCTTCAAGCAAATTATGCCGACGCGGATCCACTTAGAAGAATGTGTAAAAACTACAACGAGTTCTATAATTTCATTGACTTTTCTGTAAATGTAGATGTTATAAAACGTAATATTATAAGGTTTTTAAATGTTTGTAATTAGTTAAGATTATTTTATGCATGTGTAATTTCATGGTCTGGAAGGATTTTAATCCATAGACCTTTAATAAATAAATAAATAAAAAAAATAAATGGTTGGGTGTACTGTGTGTATGTGTGATTGCAGCATTTTCGACAACTAAGCTGTTAAGAGTTAAGGTCACCTTGTTATTCCGCCATGATCGTTAAGTTTCCAAAAAAAAATGTCCGCTGCCTTGTAACGGAACTAAAATTTAAATTAAGTTCTCTCCAAGAATGATGAAATTAAAGATTACGCCAATAAAAGCCAACATTTTAAATTTTCTGCTTATGTAGGATCGTTGACGTCACGCAAAATGTTTGACCTATAATTTTTAGCTTACGCATAGTGTTCTCTTATTGGCTAATAACTTTGAGATTGGCATTTTTATGCTTCTTTTGTTGTTATTATATTTTTTTGTATCGTAAGGTTGCTTTTTATAAAACAAAATTTTTTGTTACACATTGTAGCTTTCTAATATGAAACAGATTTGGCCACCATTCAAGTGGACCGTTTACGTCATCTAAGAGTACATCATGCGCGTGTCATAATCTCACTTATATCATTTTTGGCTTGTCCCATCTTATTTCCTACAACATTCCATCATATTTCATAAAAATTATTTTGCAATAACTCAATTTTTCTCTTGAAATACTCTTTACAAATACCTGTTCTCTCTTAGTTATCTTATCGATTCGGCGTTTTACATGTTTTTATTCGCGCTATGCGTTTTTAATCTAATCAGGAGTTTTATTATGTTTTTATACAGTTTTTAAAAAGAAGAAACCAGGCATAAGTGCAAGTGGAAGTCTCGTTCTTATCTGCAATAAAAGTTACAAAACTTTTGTTGAGATAAAAAAATTATTATAAAATTTTAATAATTGGCAATTCTTGTGTGTTTTATAATTTTAAAATTAAAAATATTAGGGAAAACAATATTTTGATAAAAAAAAATAATGTTAAAAAAGTTGAAAACAAGGAAACCTTTTTAAGTTTAAAATTTGGTAGATTTGATGAAAAAAATTTTAAAAAGTCAACACAAAATGAAATAATTATGAAATTATATTAAAAACAAAAAAATAGAAAATAAACAAATTTTTAATGGCAAGACAGTATAAACATAATTTTTTTAAAGAAACTTATTAAAAAATCGATTTAAAATGCTAGTTTTTTACTAAAAAAACTTAATTTTTTTTTTTATTTATACTCAAAGTTTATCATACAAACGTTAGCGAAAGATTTTTGTGCATTTGACAAAAGATTGAATTCTGTCAGCCATTAAAGCAACATAATTTATTTGGCCCGCAATGATAAACAATTTCAAATTTTGCCAAAAAACTGGAAGATTTTTTTTAATTAAAAAGGAAATAGAAAGTGTCAAAAACGTTGAGTTTTTCTACACGATCATAAAACTATATACATATACCTAAAATCATGTTATCCTTTTTATGGTGAAAATTGATAAATAAGTGTTGCTTTGATTCACAGTTAAGTCGTGTTACCTGACATTGACAAAAATTAAGTTTTTGTGTGCTGCTTAAACGACTTTATCATGTTTTGTGAACAAATAGTTAGACTATTCAGAGTTGCCACTGTAGTTACAATTAAAAAAAAAAGCCTGCAAGACAAAGGTGAAAATTTAAAAAAAACGGAAACTATCATCAATTTTTGCATTGAAATCATTTCTTTGCCTCCTTACAACTACATGATACTTTGCAGTAAGCCACTTACCCACTTTTTTAAATCCAAAAATTATTTAAATACTCATAGGACAAAACTAAAAAGTTTTTTTGTTTGAATACATAAAAGATTGAAAGCTGAACTGAACATGACAAAACAAACATATTTTTAAGTAAATTGTTTTTTTTCTATTTAGTGTTCTAGACATTTTGACACTGAAATCGATGACGTGCAAAGATTTTTAACATAAATAAATTGTAGATAGAATTTGTACGATTAAACATTCTATAAAACTAAATAATCACCAGTGATGGCTAATAACTTATAAACATATTTATTTTTTGTTTTTATTTATTGTTAATGAAAGGTTCAATGTTTACTTAATTATAATTTAAGGCTTTTTAAATTTGTTATGGGTACGCATGTATCTACAGATCGTAACCTTAATATGGAAAGGCCCTAACTTGTGTTTTTTATGAGCCCATATTTTTGTTTATTTCAACAATATGGCTGCTCATATATCATTATTAGCCACATATAATCCCGTTTTAAAAAATAAGAGTTAGGCCCCTTCTATGTTAAGGTAGCGATATGTATGTATTAGCAATTGAGAATTAGTTAAATTTTTCCAAAACTATTCATATATAAATTATATACAAAATAATTATATTTAAAAATTGCTTGGTTATGTTAAATTAATTTGAAAACAAGTTTAAGTTCAGTGGCATTGGTAGCGTTTGCATCGTAGTGGAAAATTGGCTGTTAATGAAACCTGTGTACCTTTTGTATATTTGGGGAAAATAAATTTAAAAAAAAATACATTAACTTTTCATGCCCACACCACAAACTTCCATAGTCAGCTATCAGCAGCTTCAATAGACTCTGTCTTTATACCCAAGAGCTCATCTGCTCTAAATTTGTGTTAAATTTGCTTCAAAAATGTGACCTGTACTTTGATCTTACACACGTAATCGGTCAGACATTTGGGTAGGCATTGATCGATATCTGTTAATTTTTTTAGAGTGTAACAAATATCCACATAAACGCAAAATACCCCAACCACGCATGTATGTATGTTGTGTTGGTATTGACCAAGTTGCCGGTTTTTTGGTTCTTAAAACCCAAAAGTGATTGTCGAAAACTGGATGATATTGATAAAGTAAACACGTGGTTTTAACAAGATGGTGCCATATAACACACAGCTCTAAAATAATATATTTACCGCACAAGACATTTTCAGCACATAATCTCTTTCCTTTGAGTAATCAGAATTTGTCCCTTAAATCGTGTGATTTAATACCATTAGATTTTTTCAGGGTTATTTGAAATAACAGGTCTATGGCAGCAAGCCTACATGGACTTATGCCTAAAAAGAGGAGATTCTACACGGCAAAATAAAAATAACAACTGAGAGACCCCTCTATTTAATAAAATTTTGCGTTAATTTTTAATCACTCTGTATATACATACCAGCGATTTGTAATGAATACTCATGAAGTAAGTAGAGTCGAATCATGATTCATTACTTCGTAGTAGTGAAAAGATTTCACTACTTGTACCCACTTTTAAGCTCAATATACTCATGTTTAGCAGCACGTATGACTCGGTTGATTGCTATCGTCGTTCGAGCAAGATAAAAAAGCCGATAAAAACCGAGTATGACTCGCAAACTCATAATGAATTTGTGTGTTTGGAATAGGCTTGCCAGACTGCAATTTGACATTCACCAAAATAATTGTGGATTGTTAAAAAATTGGGATAATTTAAATTTTACAAAATAACAAAAATCAAAGTGCTTGCTATGCTGTCTGTTTAAGAGAAACCATACAGATTTAGATTTTGCTCTTTGGTGTTATCTTTCAAAGTCTTAAGTGAACACCTAAAAACGCAGCTCTTTTATTTTAATGTCAAAATTAAATGTAAATGTAAAAAAAAAATTATTTTTAAGCAAGAAATATCAGCGATGATCATATATAACGTTAGAGTTCGTTGAAACAAATTTGCATTTATTTATAAATTAAAAATTTTATTCTGACCATCATTTTTACCCATTGATTTCTATAAAACGGCTAAATGGATGGATTTTAATCAATCCGTAATTCATTTGCTACTACTCTTTAAACAATTTCTATTCAAAACAACACTTATTCAATACAAAACTGGTTTTTGTAAAATATGTGCTATCAAATAGAAGTGACTAAGTAGTGTCTTTGAACTGCCTACTGGATTTATATTTGTCTGTCTTTCCTCTCATTGCAGGAGTAACATTTTATTAACGCTAAATACTTCCTGCCTTCCTGTGATCCTTAGTCTAAAATTATCAAAAGCTGAACAATGTGTCCTGCAGCTTTAGCCGCCTCGAGTCCAAAAACTTTCTCTTTTTCAATTTGAGTATTGATCAAATGGCATTTATTTATTATAAGGAAGTCCGACCATATCTTAGTACCTTTGTGACCTTTCAAGAAAATTGTTTTTCAAGCGCTTTAGGAGACCGTTTGCAATATTAGTTGTATCCGATATCATTATAGCTGCATGAAGGGTATCCTCTAAAAGCCCTTAGCGTGTACCAATACAAAACCTAGTGCTACCCTAGGTTCTGGACCACACAGAGTGGAAAAAGACCCTTTCTTTGCAAACTTTTTTGTTACCTCATTTTTGCTAAATCGCAAACTCGTCATACTTACTATTAACTTATTTTTAACGATATTCCCATCGTTAAAATCGTTTTCATTCTACCTTTGTATTCTATCGGTATTTGATTATACCTTACGTCGTTATTCACCAGGACCCGAAAACTTCTATATTCGTTATATAATCCAAGATTATATTTTGTGACTATTTGGCCAAACTCAAAGCTTTTACCACTGCCATCTAGCGATCCTCTTGTTGTGATTTGCTTATGATATATTTATTGCTTTCCAAAGACTTGGAAAAAAGCATTTTTTGTAAAGTTATAGTTCGCATTTGAAGTATCATATTTTTCGTTGGGTAACGACTCATCGCCACACTGCTATAAAATGCAAAAAAAATACAAATAATAAAATTTCTTTATGCCAAAGTTGATGATTCATAAAACATTCTTTGAACTATAAAACTGTGCGAGTTAAAAAGCATTTATTTATACGTAGTGGGTCAAAAAACTATTGAATTTTGTTTTTATCTATGGAAACTTTTATGATGCGTTAGAGTTTCGTCTTTATTTAAAATGTTTATTGCAGTTAGTAGATAATTTGTTTGTACATAAGCATGTAAAATTCAAAATTAAAAATATGTATTTCACATTTTTTTCTTTTTGAATTTTAGCGCTGAAGAAACATATTAGTCATTTCAATTAAAATTATTTTCTTGGGAATTTTGTTAAGAAACCAAATAATTTTGTTTAAATTAAAAATTAAACGTAAAAATGGGATACATAATACCTACACCCAGAAAATATTTTCCTTTTCAACAGTGGTTAAGTACTTGACATTTGAGATACAAATACTTTAATTAGTATTTGACTGAAAAACTAACTGCTATACCCTTCACATAGTAATAAGGGTATATAGGTATCAGCTTGTCATTCCGTTTGTAATTTCTACAATATTCACTTTGGACCCCATAAAGTAAATATATTTTGTATCCTTATGTATGGAATGTCTGTTGAAATCAAGTTTCCAGACTCAAAGTCGCACAGAAAACAAACACCATTTAAAATCAGCAAAATTGGTTCAGGCCCCAAAATGGCCCACTTTTTTGGGACAAAATCCGTAAATATATCCCTATTTAACTTAGTAAATGCCACTCTTGCCTCAAAACTAAGCACGGATAGTTTGAAGATAGAGCCGTAAATTAGGAAAAAATTAAATTAAATAATTAAATAGGATATGAGGCCACTTCCCCTTCCTCTACAATTGCACAAATTTTGTGAACTATTTTATACGCTGAATCAGATAAACTACAAATGTTCTACAAGAAGTAATTTTACAATATACCCTACATTTTCTTAAAAAAATTATTGGGATAAAAGCAGGCTGTCCCCCTAATGGTAAGGTCAGGTTACGAAAGGTAGTGGCGAGTGTAACTCTCCTCCTTATCCCAGCACAACCTGCAGAAATCCGGAGAGTTCTTGTCCCATTTTCTCGTCATATATACCATATCGCAGTACCCCGTAAGAGTTCCAGTAATGCACCTCAAACCTTGAAAAGCAGGTCGGTACCCATCTTCTCAATCCTAGGCCACAGGAGTTTGGAGATTCCGCGATCAGCCCTGCCCCTCCAGGTTCGGCCCACTTTGTCCATAACCCACGTCCCTATCAGCTCATGGGAGAAACCCAATTGAGGCCTCACCAGCTCACAACTAAACCAATATTCTGGGCCGATCCCCTCCTTGCCAGTTTATCGGCAGTAAGTATCATTGCCGGAAACATCACAATGACCGGGAACCCAACAGAGCCTAACCTTCCGTGTCGCCATGATTGCCCTAAAATCGCGTCTACAAGTGTAGACCTTATATAATGTCCCTCTAGAGCCTAAAGCGCACCCTGGCAACCAACGTAGATTTTCACATCCCCTCTTCCATCTGTGTCCTTCCTTATGCGGCTTTCGTCACCGCCAGGATTTTAGCCTGGAAAATGGTGCACCCGTCCGGAGGTACGTATGACATCTATACTTCCATGTCTATTATATAGACACCTCGGTGACCGCCCCCATCTTCGATCTATCAACGAAGAGTGTACTCCCTATACAGCCTCTTGGATCCCTTCCATGATTCTCTATTTAAAAACAAAGTCAAATTTTACTACCATATAGTCCGTCAAACCTGACCGCCGTATGAGTCGACCATCCCCGACCCTTCCTAGAATGCCTACATTTACATTTGAACATGCCCTAAGCATACCTAGCTCTCTGAGCCTAAGCAAGCTCCTTGCCGCCATTCCAGTAAGAAAATCCTCAATGGAAAGAAGATGAAGAATGATATCCAGTGCTGCCTGGCAGGGAAGAGGGGAACAGCCCATACAAATGAAAAACTTTTATAAAACTTTTGATACGCTATATCTGCGAAACTATAACTGCTATTAACTTCGAATGTTCTACAAAAAGTAATTATACAATATTTCCTACTTTAAAAAAAAAAAGGTGGATTGGAGCAGGTGAGGGGAACCCCCTTTACAAATAAACAAATTTTATTGAACTTTTAATACAAATAAAGCCGAAAACTTTTAAAACTCTCGACCCTAAACTTTCTACATGGTATTTCTGTTGTACATATTTATTTCTTCTTTAAATTGTTCAATAACCAATCAGATACGCTTACGAATGTTCCTAACTACGGCAGTTAAGAAAATTCTTAAGTTGAAATACAAACGGGACGTTTAAGGTACAACATTTATTTTAAATTTTTATATAAATACAAGTTCTGTGTGGGAATTTTGTTTTTAAACAGAACTAAAAAGTTTTATTGTAAGTACATATACATATATTACATAACTGGTCAACCAATCAAAGTATATTTATTAGCAAAATTTTTTTAAGGATTATACTTAAAGGTATTCACCAACGCCATTACCATCAAGGAACTATTTACTATTTAAAAATAATGATATTTGTAAAGAGCTCTCAGTACCATGATATGTTAAAATATTAACTATCTATTACACAAATCCAAAATTTTTATTATTTAGAAACTTAAAAACAAAAATTTCGATAATCACATTGGAATCATTTCTGGTTATTTATTAAAACTTTTACGTTTGCTAATTGGTTCCATTTGGTGAAAAGGAATATAAACGGCTCATTCAGGTTAGGTTGTGCGGCAAACAATGACTATTTTCAAAGTGATTCAAAAACTGGGGAGGCACGCCTGTCTGCAGCAGTAAAATAAAAAAAAAACAACACAAAATATTACACAAAACAAGAACAATAAAACAAAAATAAATGTAATAAAAAATAGGTAAATTAAGTTATTAAAGTTTATTGGTAAACGTAGGTCAATAAAACGCACCCCAGGAATGTAAAACTCAATACCATTCTTTTGTTTTGGTACATTATTTACAGTCAAAAACTTAAAAATTAAACTGTGAAACATTAAAGAAAATACACCAATAGCTTAATGCAGATTCGATTCTAACTACTAGTATGGGGTAGTAAAACCATATATTCAGTTGGGGACGTGAGTGAACGTTTTCTTTTTATGGTCCTTACAAGTTCCCAAAAACAGATTTAGACTTGGTTACAACGTCAAACTATATTCAGAAATATTGTACCAAAGACAAAAAATATTTTTTTTATCATTTCGTTACTTCCTAAGTAAAATGTAAATTCTCATTTTTAAAATAGTTTGGAATAGTTTGAAAAAGTAGCTCTTCTGAAATTTAGAGGGTTGTGTAAAGTCTTAGGTCACTGACTGTACGTATAAAGATAAATGGTTTTATTACGAAAAAAAATAATTAAATCAGCCTCAAATATAATATTCTGTCTCTTTTCTATAAGACGAAACACATTTATTATTGAATCTTCGCCTTTGCGAAATAACAATAAGTATTTAAATCTTAAGACTAAATAATTAAGATTAATCCATTCAGTTTCAGACGAAAATTTAGTTTCTCAAATTAATTTAAACAACAATTTGTATTTAGATTAGAATTAAAAGATAAAGACTTTTTCTTTCAACAACGATGTACTATTGTCTGCAATAAAGATAAGTTCTATTTTTAATAGTTAATTTTCCATACCTGACGCACAATTGTTGTCGACGAATAACAGCAACGTGTGCCAAAAAAATAGTAACAAAAAAAATTCAAAAAAAAATACAAAGAAATTACTAGAGTCTATAAAGTGGGTTTCATAAGTTGGTGTTATTTATTCATTGCATTATTTACATGCGTGGAAAAAATAACTAAGAAATTTTGTGATATAATTATGTTCAAAACTGGGAATTTATATTTTAACGATTGAGATATTCCAAGACGATTTCTTTGTAGCAGTGTTAAAAGTCCAATTAAAATCAGTCGAGCAAAAGTGTCTGTAATGTGAATTTATTAAGTAAAGGCGTGCCACCGCTTATTGTGTTTTTTGTCCTTAAAACCTAGCATTTAGAAAACTCCCCTTTGCCTAAAAATTCTCTTAAAAATCAATGCAGTAGAATACTTTTTATCAAGTGCTATAAAAGAACCAGTATTGAGAGTTAGATTTCTGAAGGCGTGGCACCACCTTTTTTTGTTTTGCCTTAAAAATTTTTACCATGGAAGCGGTATATTTGCGGAGAAAATTTAAAAAAATTTAGGATTTTAGTTTTTGTGGATGCGCGCTTTGTTCGGTGCAGTAGAAGTACCAGTATACAGAGTTTAATTTTTACGAGAATGGTACCGCCCACTTACTAGCCCTTAATGTTCCGACGCTAGATGCCTTTTATATGCGTACAAATTTTCAAAAAAATCGATGCAGAAACAAAACCGATATAAAGATTTAAATTTTTGAAGGCGGGGAACTCCCACCTTTTAGTCTTAAAATTTTTACTCTGAAGGCCTGTAATAATGAAAAAATTTCATTAAAATCGGTCAGTTAGAAATACCTTTATTGATATTTTAGTTTTGGTGGGCACACCCCACCTACTTTATATCATCCCAAATTTTGACATTTTAGGTCTTATATATGTATGAGATCAAAGTACAAAATAGTTTGTATTGTAAACGGATCAATATACAGGGTTTCCATAAAATTTTTCAGTTAAAAGCCTTATATGGTATATCCGTACAAGTTTTAAGAAAATCAGTGTAGCAAAAATTCATATTTTATGATTTGAATTTTATGAGGCGTGACACCTACCTTTTTGTTACCCTTAAAATTTCGACGTTAGTTGCCTTGTACATATAGTTTAAAAAAATTAATGCAGTAGAAGGGTCAGTATTAAAAGTATATTTTTTGTGGGCATGGGATCGCATGGTTTTTAATTTAGTATTGTGGGCGTGGCACGGCCTCTTTTTCTAAAAAACAGGGAAAATATCTATACCCTTTCGCACACCCCAGGCATAGGAGTATTTGTGCTTCACATATCATGAACATCGCTATACTGATTAAGGCGTGACTGCGTAACAAACAAGGAAACAAACTTACACCTTATTTTAATAATATATATGTATGGGGACTCTCAAAAAACTGCTTAAGTATTATAAATTAAAATGTTTGCCAATCAGAGAGCTAAAATTTATTCCCTAGCAATATTTTGTTTAAGAGTTTTTTGTTAAAATAAATAAAAAACAACAAAAAAAATCAAGTTTTGCAAGCAAGTCTACAAGTTTCCAATTTTGAAATTTTTTTGTTTTTATTCATCACCCTTTATTATGAGTAGTACAACGTGCCACAGTTTTAAAGAAATGTTTATATATTCATGTGTAGGTATATTTTTATATTTTTTATGTTAAATAAAAAACTACAAGCCACACAGAACAAGTTAATACACTCACTTGTTTTAAAAGTTCACAATAAAAAAACAAGAGAAATAAACCGGAAATACTTAGGGAATTCAACAGCAAAAGAAGCAATAATCAAAAAATAAATAAAACCGAATTTAAATCCATTCATAAAAGTTTTGCGTTGACACATGACTTTTCTGCCATTTCAAACACAAATAACAATAAAAAGTACCAAACAAGCAATTGAACTTAAGAACAGAATCCAGAGTGACCGTTCATCGACCAAAGTGGCAATTTGCAACCTTTATTCCGACCTGCGACTTTGTTAAGCTGATACTATTTTGAAAATTTTTCATATTTTTGCGAATTCCGACCCCTTTTCTATAAAATATAAAAATATGTTTTTAACGTACACATATACATGGCAAATCTTTTAGAAGAGCGCTTTCAACATTTGTAAAAGGTAATAATGTTAAGGTTCAATATTATTTAAATTTGTCATGAAATAAGCTATCGTAACGAAGTATAGAATTTATGTAGAATAAGAAGTTCTTAAAACAGTGAGACAGTGAGCTAAAAAGCGTCCTTATTTTTAAGTAATAAAATACCATAATTCTTGATTTTAATTAATAGCACCTTCATTCTTAATGCTTAAAAAACATAAAAAGTTTTACTTTGACCTTAAATTTCTCAAAAACTGAATATAATAAAATTTAAGAGTACAACAAATTTTCTCTCTAGCAAAAAAAAAATTTTTAATATTTTAATCACTTCAAAAGTTTAGAATTTAAAATTTTTTTCGAAAATAAATCAAACTTCTAAGTAGTTCAATATTTTTTTTTTACAAAGAATGTATATTTTGTGTTTCAATTTAGAAATAAAAGTGCTCCTCTCTCACTATTGGGTAAAGTTTGGTAAATGAATCACTGAAAAAGGATGTCCCTAAAACAACTAGAATACACAAAAGGAGGGAAGCTCACTAAGAAATTCCAAAAAATTAATTTCAAGGAAATAAATTTGTTGGGCTTAAATCTACTAGTTTTTGCATTTAAAAAAAAAATAACTGGTATCAACATCTTTCCCAGAAAAGTAATAACTTTGTACTTGTTTTTTCAAACAGCTTATTGTAAGAAAACTTTTTTAATGAACACGAAAAAAGAACGATCTGTTTTGTGCTAAAAGATAAAAAATATTTCTCAAAGGAACCCAAATGTTGAGTATGGGAACACGTTATTTTTCTTTTAGTCAAATTAATAACAAGAAAGATCGAATTACATCCTTACAAATGAATACGACTTTATTTTTTTTAAACTACCTTTTTATGCGACGTTTTTTGCTTTAAACGACCTTTTGTGCCACTTTTTTAAAATTCTCAGCGGTCACTCTGACAGAATCTTTTTGGGGTTTTACCAATAAACATTTAGATCAGCCAGTCATTTAGGCATCACTTGAAAAAGAAATATTTTTACCCAAATATTTTTATAAATCTATATAAGCAGGTATCCTAACATGTTGTATTTGAGCATTTTTAATTTGTTTGAATTTAAATATTTTTAAGATAAAATTAATTCAAATAAACCGTTAAAATTAATTTCATTTTTAGAGAAAGATGACAAAGAGATTTTTTGCAAACCTAAATTTCAAAATGTTGCCCTACATTTACGCATGCCATAGAAAACTGATACAAGCCAGTATCAAAACGTTATTTGGCTAAAAAAATTTTATATAAACGAAAATTATTGCACAACATTTCCAGACTTACAGTACATAATATACTATCGATCCCGTAGGAGTCTTTTTTCTGGAAATTACATTTAACCACAAAAATGCTAAGACAAATAATGGTGTCCAGATATATAATTACAATTGCAAAAACTTATTTTAAATATAAATGGCCTTTTTAGGTTTTATAAAAGCCAACAATTGGTCCATATAAGCTTAATTACTAGAAGAAGAAATTTTATGCTATCATAACAAAAAAAAAATAGGGTACAATGCAGTAAAGCTTTAGCGACTATAATTTTTTAATTGCTCTTCAAAAGATGTCTCCAGATACGTTGCGGTGAACTATCCACCCAATTTCTTTAGCCAGGCCTTAATCCACAATATTTATGGTTGAGCTTTTTATAAATTTTGCTTTTGTGTTTTTTTTTTTTGCTTAAGTGACGAAGTTTTCAAATTCCAAGAAATCTTTGATTATTCATCAATTTACTACGGCTGCTGCCACCGCAAGATATTTTTTTTATTTTTATCAGTTTTTTAAACTTTTTTTGTAAGTAAATACTTAAGTGTTAAGCAAAGAAACAACATGTCAATTTTTTGCATTTATTAACTTGTTTTGTTTTTGTTTTACTGTTAATTTATATCTGATAGATGCTTACTTATAGTATACTTGTTGCTAACATTGTTTATCATTATGGGTTTTTATTTTAGTCAAGTTTTTTTCAGCGGTAAAAGAGATTTTACAGGCCAAGAGCGCGAAATTTTAAGTCGGTGAGAGTAAATTATTGGTGATCGTTCACGTAAAGAGTTGCCATTAGTACAACACAAAACAGAAATGTTTATGTAGGTATTCTTTATGCCTAAATATTTCAAAACCTCCTCAAAGTATAATTGTAGTCTTTAAAAAATATTTGGCTCGAACGATATATGAAGAAAACTAATAGGTTAAAATTTTAATAAAAATAAATAATAATAATAATACAAATAATAATAATAATAATAATAATAATAATAATAATAATAATAATAATAATAATAATAATAATAATAATAATAATAATAATAATAATAATAATAATAATAATAATAATAAAAATAATAATAAAAATAATAATAATAATAATAATAATAATAATAATAATAATAATAATAATAATAATAATAATAAGAAGAAGAATAATAATAATAATATTAATAATAATAACTGCAAATGAAACCCTTCAAATAACTTAACTTATACGTATCTAAATTTCTTACTTTTTTTTTAAAAAATAAGGGAATTATCAGGTTAGCGTTCTGCAGAACACGGAAAGAAATTGTTTGCTCTTACAATATCGTATCTAAACTCTTAATGTTAACAAGTCTTAAACAAACAAAAGTTAATTGCAAGTTTTGTGTTTTTTATTTATTTTTTTTTTTTATTTTTGTTTTTGTTTCATAAAAGCTTTTATCTTTATATGTGTATACGAAGATGTATATACTTATTTTCAGAGATGGAAAAGTTATTACGATCAAAATTTTTTAATGTCATAATAATTTTGAGAACGCTTTGATACTCTTAACATGTTTTATATTATGTATTTGCTTTGATCTGAAATGAAAAAGCTGATAGATAGCTAGATCAATCCAAGTCATATAAAGTATTTCTTGTTTGCTTGTTTCACTATATACCGTTTAATAATAAACCTTTCGGAAGCGTGTCCTTGAGACTATTTTGACTTTTAAACTATTTTTAGGAAAATAGTCTATTGTTAAAAAAAATATTATAATGGATGAAAGTTAATTAGTTCCTTACAAAGCCAATTAAAAAAGATTACAACAAAAGGGTGATGTTCTAAGCAGTGGCAGGAATAAAAAATTGTTAAGTATACAAAAAAAAATAAAGACATCACTACAATATTAGCAAAAAAAATAAACAGGTTTATTTGATATAAATTAATTTTACTATTTAATTGTTAATGTTTCAAGAGAAGACAAATATCGTTTTTACCTATAGCAAGTATAAAATAGAAATCTTAATCCATATAAAAAAATTTTTTTTAATTTTTGAGTATCCTACGACAAATGTATTCTTAATTTACTACTTTTGGCATCAAAACAAATAAGCACCAGGATAAAACAGAAATTTAAATTGCAATTTATCTATATTCATAAATTCTTATTGACTGTGTAAAGGAGATTTAAAATTTAGCTATAATTTTATCTTTCAGCAAAGAAAAAATATGAAAATGGGTGAAGTTTTTTGTGTTTTGAGATTTAAAAAATTTTAACTTGAGCACTTCCATCCCTGGTTATATCGATATATTGAGGCAGAGCTTTTCAAGCAAAACGATCAGATAAACAGTCAGTTTAGTTCGATTCATTGACTAATGAGTGGTTAAATCAAAAGAAAAACACAAACACATAAATATATTTCAAAAGCAAAACAGCAAACTAAATGATCATAATGACAACGATCGCTATAATAAGGTTGTAGTTTTAACAAAATGTTAATTCGAAAAGTCAGTTGAAATTTGCTCGCCTTAACAAGAGGTTGTTAACAGCTCTTCCTCTTGATACTATATTTAAAACCGAAAACCTTTTTTTAACATTATTTCACATAAACATATTTTTAATATAAACGTGCGGGTCATAAAAATTTATTTTTTATATCGAACGAATTTAAGAAACTGCTTTAAATGTTTTATTTTTTATTTAATAATTCTTAAGATAAAACTAAATGTTATAAAACACAACTAACTCAACACTAAAGTGCAAAGTGCTTTGATCTTTCATAAATACATACTAAGTTTAATTAATAAATTTTATAAAAAAAAAAGTATTTTTAAAAAAGCAATTGCAACGACGAAATTTAATATTACTTAAGTTTACAGTGGAACAAAATTTTTTTATTTTAAAATATTAAAAAAAAACAGCAACAATACAAATTACCCCAAAAAAGTAAGAAAAATTTTTTAATTTAATATATGTTTAATGAAAACCAAATGCAGAAATTCAAAAGTTCTGTGTATGTTATAATTTTTTACTTAACGAACTACTAACACTTGAAAGAAAAAACAATTAATTATCTTCAATTAAAAAACCACTCAAGAGTTCAAGAAAAAGTAAATTAAAACAAGAAACAATTTTAATATAAATAAATTCACACCCAGCAGCTACAGACAGCATCGTCATCAGCCTTAGAATAAGAATCATCAACTTAATTATTATTCCCATTCTAATTTAATGCAAGTTATTCCCAAATAAAAAATCTATTTGCATTAATAAATATATATTAAAATATTTTTGAAGTGTTTTAATTTACGCCCGATAGTGAATGAGTCATAAATGGGGCCTCTAAATAATTTAGTTTTAATTATGATTATGTCTTACTTCTAATAATGATTTTCAACATAAAAATAATAAAAAAACGTATTGCTTCTTCAAAGTTAATTTATTTTCAAATCGTACTTTAAATAACAAAAAATTTGTTGTAACACCCCTCTCGAACCCAAGCTGTTGGCTCTTTGCTAAAAAAAAAACATATGACTATACGCCACACCTCTCTTCTGATCTTTAACATTTCAAGTATAAATAAAATGCAGAGTTCTGGAGTTAATTGTGCAAAAATTTTAAAATTTCACATATAACAGTTCAAAATTAAAATCGAAAAAGTCATTTAAACTGTCCTCTTGTAATAACCCCACAATAACTTCTTAAAAAACCAATTAAAAAAAATTATAGCCATCATAGTATCGGTGATATTACATTAAATATTTCTCAGTTCCATGGGGGTGTTTTATATTACACTCCCAACCTTTCGACTTTCAGCCTTATACCATATAGCGGTTGGCTCTCTGATTTATGTTTAATTAGGACTTGGTGTTCAAACGATAGTATCTCGAATGTTTCTCTCTTTCGAGGCTGTCAAATAAACAGTGACCCGCAATTGTAGCCACAGTTGCTACCAGCCTTCATTTAGGCAGAATGCCAAGACCTTCGGAACGGATCCAACCCCGGCCATGTTATTCTTGTAGCTTCGCACATATATTCATTACACCTCAACGAGTCCGCTAGTGTATATTTTTAAGACTAGTTTGCAAGAAGTAAGGGAATTGCCACAAAAATGGTCAATCACCGTTTCATTCAGTTTTGTACCATCCTCGCCTGTTCATGAAGAACACAGTTACCTATATTAGACCCGTTTTCTCTTACATATGTGTGAAACCTAATAGCAGCTTGGCTGTCAGCCAGGAACCTGATATTACAACCAGTTAGAGCAGCTAAAGTCAGCTTGTAGTACACTGCATTCACTGGATACTCTAAATGATATCCGAGCACCTTTTGTGCAATAAAAATATGACCTCCAAAGCCAGTCTTTCTCTTAAGCCCAACCGCATATATGTATCTGTAGATTTATTAATTCGAAGGAGTAGATTTTATCTACTTTTTCACTGAGAAGAATTAAATACAGACAAAACGTTCCGTTGTACAGAAGTCTATCAGATTTGAAACATGTATTGACGATACCTTGCCTTCTTATCCTAACTTGCTAACAAGCCAATAGATATCAAAGAAGCTAACGCTTCTTTGTGTTATTTAATGAGGTGGGGGTGCTAAAGCCCCTGTTTCGACTCGCTTCAGTAATAAGCCACATAAAGTAAAAATTTTTTTACTAAGCAGCGAGGAGAATACGCTCACATTTATACTTTTTTATTTGTGTTTGAAGATTTTGAAACTGGTTCTACATACATATCGTTACTTTAATATAGAAAGGCCCTAAATCGTATTTTTAAGTTGAGATTTTTTTGCTACTTGTGTTATATGAGCAGACAATTTATTGAAATAAACGAAAATCTGGGCTTATAAGAAAATAAGAATTAGGACATATCTATGTTAAGGTAACGATGTGTACCTATATGTATGTACTATGTTTATATGTAAAAAAACCTAGATAGTTTCGGCTCTTCATGCTTAGCTTATAGCATACTAATAGTGCCTTCACGCGATATGTATTTTACACATGACATGTCAAATTTTGCAGTGCGAAATCGATATTTGCCGTGTGAACGCGCTTAAACATTGCATGCTTGAAATACATCCCAGCAAAAAATAATCGAGATTTTGTAAGCAGTAATTACATTTTCCAGTATACTAATGCGCTTCGCAGCAAGCACTTATCTTTTCCCTTAATAAATGCAATAGTGTATGGCAGTAAATGTAAAAGTTTTACCGTTTTACACACTCGCTTACTCAAGTGCATACTAAGAAGCACTACTGTAAGGCAGTGAGTAAAAAAAACAATAGTTTTTCGTCAAGTAACGAACATAATAACTCCGCAAAACATTTATTTCGATGACGCAATAAATTTAAACAACTAAAGAAGCACTAAAATTACATGAATTAACTGGATATTCATAGCCCCGAAATAAGCACTTAACATGAAATGCAACTAAGTGGGACATCGCGAACAAATATCATGCCATACGTAAGCAGGTTTGTAAGCTTTGCTGTCTTGATATTCCATTACAAACCTACCTACAACGAAGCAGCAGTTTTTGCTGGGATATGTTAAAGTCATATGACAAATTTTTAATTAGAGCATGTTCTATTTTCATCTGACTAAGCATGTGTCATCAGCTGTTTTTAGAATAACAACAAGGAAAAGTAAGTTGTTTATTTTGGTGTCGAAGCTATGTCAGATGTAATTAGATACGTACGTGTAAAAGCAAATATTATGAACCATTTGTAGAATGACAATTTTGACAGACATACGCAATTACATGTGAATTGCAAAAGTGACAAATCATGTGTAAAATACATATCATGTGAAAGCACTTTAAGCGATAAAAAAAATATTTTGTTATTAAGGTTTAATAAAGACCGTCCAGCGGCTTAAGAGGAGATTTTGTGACATTTGTGATTTCTGTTAAAAATCCGAAAAAAGCCTACAACTCTTCCCCAATCCCCAAAATGTTTTGCCTTAAATATTTGTATATATTTACATATTAAGACACACTTCCTCTTCCCATCGCGGCTCATGCACCCCTGGTAAAAGCACCTTACCCCCCCCCCCCTTCTCCCTAAAAAAAGTTAAACTAAAAATTGCTTAAAAAAAACATTTAAGTTTAAATTAAAAATATTGTTCTTCTTATGGTTTCTTCTGTTATTGTCTCTTAAAATACAAATTCTTAAAAAATGTTTAACCTTTTAAAAGATAATCCCTTAAAAATACTTGAACTTTTCAAATCAATAAGCGTATTAGCATCCCTGCTTGCAGTATAACAAAGAAAATTTATGAAATTTGTTACCCATGGTGCAATGTAATGCCAAGTTTTGTGTAAATTATAAATATGTGTATGTTTGTATATGTGTACTTATGCGCACGAGCAAAAAATTTAATCATGCAAGTTCACGCACGAGGTGAATTAGAATAGTTTACTATCACGCAAACCTGCAAAAACAATGTTTTCAAATTGAACTCCTTTATGTACCCAAAAATATTATTTCTTTTGAAAAATATTTTAATAATATACATATGTATGTATATGAAATACAACTTTTCTTTAAATGAAAACTATTTATTTTGTGACATAGATGCATAAATTACAATTGGACCTACACACATAGTTACGTGGCATAATTAGTGTCAGTTTTTCATACGATTTGGGACTTACAAAACTAAATAAAGTTTAAACTTTTTTACGAAATTTAACTTTTAGAGTTGCATTTTTTTCTAACAAATGTGGGTACCCACTTAAATATTTTTTTAAAAAATAGATCTCAACCTTTTATTTTGTCTTTTGCTAATAAGTTATAAATTTTTGTAATTGTTTTTTCTTTTTTTTTACTATAAACTAACTAAATTCAAGTCTTAATTGTGTAAAATATAATAGAAAACCTGGCAGCACTCTTTCATTTCATTTCAATTTTTCATACAAAGAACAAATCATATTTGCGGTCATTTTTTTCCCCTGTTATATTGAAACGCCGAAAAAAACTACATAAAAACAATTAATTTTTTTACAACAAAGATACTTTCACACAACAAGTATTTTTCATATACAATGCCGACATAAAAAGATATTATTTTTTTGTTTTTTTTTTTTATAATAAATTAAACACCACGATATGATGATGATCATGAAGCAAAAAAGATTATTTATTAATTTCTTTATTGTCTTTAGTTCGTTGATCTATTATGAAATTTAATTTTGCCCTTTTTTGTTTAGCGCACATTTTTTGTTGTAAGAAATTTATAACAGAACAAAAAGTACATTTTAACAAAAGAATCTTGTCAGACCCACAATCCTGTTTGTATTTCTTATTTATATGGAATCTTAAAACAGGTCCAGTTATAATACAAACTTTAAAACTGAGATTGGTACAAGAAGTATATGTGTGCGGCTTTGTGCAACAAGCATTTAGTGCATTAAATAGTTCAAGCTATTTAAACTGTCCTTATACTTATGTGTAATTCAGTGTTTCCCTACCTTTGAAAACACTTGAAAAAATTGTTGATGCCTTTGCTTACTTTGTTTAAAGTTCTTTTAAAATATATCGTAGTTCTGATATTTTCTTGGCACTTATAGACAGGGAACTCGTTTTAGCTATGTCCGTCTGCCCGTGTTGCGGTTGAAATCAATTTTTGGTATCAAAATATCAGAAATATTTGCGTGCGAATCGGTATTAAAATCAAGCAAAACCCCCTAAAACCTAAACTGAGATATAAGCAAAAAACCAAGACTACCTCTGTTAATTTCTGTAAAGTTTGTACATAAAAACCTCTACAACTGCCCCGGAGTTGCCCCTACACGGGTGCAATGGAGGACCGATTTCCATTAGTTTTTCTTCAAAAACATTTTTGTTGAACAAACTTATACCCTATTTCCGCTCCTAACAGGGTTGCCACACAAAATTTTTTTTTTTATTTTGTTTTAAATCCTACAGCTTTAACGGTGCTCCTTCAAAGGTAAAATGTAAGACCGACCCCTACTAATTTTTTCTTGCAAACATTTTTCTAGAACATACTTACCCCCTATATTCACCCCCTAAGAGGATTCTGATATTAAAATTGGAAAAAAAATTGGGTAAACCCCCCTACAACTTCCTCGGAGCCACCCCTAGAGTTAAAATATGAATTATACATTTCCATTAGTTTTCCCTCCTAAACATACTTCCCCCTGTTACCATCATCTAAGGGGGTTGCCATACAAAATTTACGAAAATAATGTAAAACGCCAGTAACCTTCCCAGAGATGGCCTTAAAGAAATAAGGTGTACCACCGACTCCAATTAGTTTTCTCTCCAAAGCATATTCCAAGAACATACTTACCCCCTATCCACACGCCCTAAAGTGGGTTGACATACAAAATTTTAAAAATAGGGTAAAAACCCCTACAACGTTCTCGGAGTCGCCCCTGGAGGAATTAAATGTATCACAGACCCTCATTAGTTTTCTCTTCCAAGTGAAATCAAATCGCATGACCTTGAAAGACAGTTTACAAAATAAAAACATGAAAAAGTTTATTTTCAATTACCTGATGATTATGGTCGCCTTAAGCCCGTAGCGGCATTATATTAGATCCACATCTTCCCCGGTGCAATGTGCATTCATGTTTTCATACAAAAACTTATAAGCATTCCTTGACGGTCCCTTTTGAACGAACCGAAAGCTTCACTTTCATTTCTGCAGATATTTGAACCGTTTATTTTGAAAGTGGTATAAGTCACTTTTTCAAAAAAATCGAATTTATGGCAACACTAAATACAATTGAACAGTATCTTTTCATATCTATATACATATATCTCGACTTCAAAAAAAAGTGACTTATGCCACTTTCAAAATAAACGGCTACACTAAATACATATTTCATATCTTTATATATCTCGACTTCAAAAAAAAGTGACTTATGCCACTTTCAAAATAAACGGCTCATTTTGTTCAATGATTCCACCATTACGTAAATAAAATTAAAGTGAGTGAATTAAGTAATTAGAATTCTGAATGTTTCGGAAACCATACATAGAAAAAATTATACGGATATATTTTTCAATTAATATATTAATTAAAATAATTCAACGAATTTAATTAAAAAATTAATTGCCCCAATTAATGACTTAATTGTATTTAAAAATTAAATTCCAACAAAAATGTTTATGTATTAATTAAAAAAAAAGTTTTGCATAGAAATTTTGTAATTCAACGCTTTTGTACAATCGTTCTGCAGCACATTTTATGTAAAATGTACAAAAATAAAACACGAGCATGAACGCTAACATAAATAAGAATTTAAACTTTGAAAACCAAGTGATTCGTTGAACTAATGGTAGAGTCTCAGCCTTGCAATCACATGCTAGAATCGGTCAATAATCTTTTTCCATTTGTTAATTTTTTTTATTATTTTTTTTTTTGTTTTACTTTTTACTTTTTGGCTTTTGTTATTTTTTTCCTTCTTTTTGTTGTACCTAGAATAATTAACTTATGAATTTATTCGAATATTTTGTTTAAGAAAGCATTTTTCATCAATTTAGTAATCAAAAACCTAAAAGTGTTTGATTGGAAAACAAATAGATATTTTCAATTTTTACAATATTGTTTTACTTTTAGGATAATATTTATCGATAAATATGTATAAGCACAGATAGGTTTTACGTGGCGTTGCGTGGCGGGGAATGGCGCAGATTTAAAAGCACTCGCTTACCACACATACTGTAAAGGTTCGAGGGTAGTTCGTGGAGGTAAGAGTTTACGGGTAGGAGAAAAAGGATGTCTTAGATCCTATTAGTTTTTGCCGGCGCTAATAAACGCCACTGGCCCTAACTTAAATATAGTATCCTGGCAGATTTATATGCCAGGTAAGCAGTTTGGATGCTCTAAGAAAATAAAAAGCCGATTTTAGGCTTAGAGATTAAATGATAATTTATTCATAAAATTTCGCGTATTTATACTAAACTAACGGTATCCTTAAACCTAGCTTAATAATACATTTTGTTATTGTAAATAGCAAAAGAGTTTAAGTAAATATATTTCAGTGTTTTTGTTTTTGTATAAAAGAATTTAAGTTATTTATGTTTACATAAACAAAGTGTATAAAAGTGCATAAAAAATATATGTAAGTAATAGTGCATACGACTTGGTGTCACTCTACAAGTGTAATTATAAGAGTGTATTATAAAGTGTATTGTAAAAGTGCATAAAAATATAAGTAATAGTGCATACGATTAGGAATCACTCTACACCCTACCCCTTAAGAAAAATTTACAAAATTTTTTTTTTTTTTTTTTTTTTTTTTTTTTTTTTTTTTATAATTTACAATTGAGAAGTGATTTATTTATACAGTTTTCTTAAGTATATACTACATATTTACACATTTATTTATTGTATATATTTTGTTTCTAATATTTTTTTAAATTATTATTATGAAATTCCTTATGTATATTTCCTAAGTCTAAGATAGAGTTTACTCCGTTGGTTTTCACTATTCTATATGGACCATGGTATGGTGGTTGGTTCTTTTTTCTATTAAAATTTCTTACAAGAACTTGGTCGCCTGATTCCAAATGCAAAGGGTTTATATTTAAAGATTGTGCAACTCGTTTTTTCTTTACTATTTCCATCATTTCCCTAGTTTTCTTTAGAGAGAATTGCAATCTTGCTTTCAATTCATTTGAATAATTATCCATGTTGTAAATTGGTTTTGAATCTAATATTTTATCATTTGGCAAGTTTGGTAATCTTCCAAATATCAGTTCGAACGGTGTGTAATTTGTTTCTATATGTGGCGTTGTGTTATACGCGAAGCAGAAATATGGGATCCAATGGTCCCATTCATCATTCTTACAAAAGTTCAGGAGGAATTCATTAAGTACCCTATGATTTCTTTCTATTGAACCCAAAGTTTCATGATGGTAAGGTGTACTAAAGACTTGTTTAATTTCTAATAGCTTACATACTTCTGACATTAACTCATTTATGAATTCAGTACCTTTATCTGATTTAAGAAATTTGAAGTGACCGTATATTAAAATTAAATTTTCAACTAGAGCTTTTGCAACTGTTTTAGCATCTTTCGATTCAATTGGGCATGCTATTACGTATTTAGTTAAGTCATCCTGCATCGTTAGTATATATCTAAAATTATTCGAATATCTAAGAGGACCTACTGTGTCTATTGAAACCGTTTCAAAACTTTTCCCTGGTGTGTCTGTTATTATTAATTTCTCTTTAGTGTGTTTAGTTTGTTTATTCATTTTGCATTCTTTGCAATTTAGTATGTAATCCTTAATCATTCTGCCCATATTTTTCCATACATATCTTTGTTTAAGTTTTAAAGTTGTCTTTTTGATACCAAGATGTCCTCCTAAAGGCGTATTATGGTATTCCTTAATGAGATTTTCTTGTAGACTTTTGTTGGTTATTCTTTTTGGTTTCGTGAATATTAAAATTTTCAAAATTTCCTTATTTCCTCTTTTTAAATTATTGAACACATCCTTGAATTGTTCAATTGTCATAATATTGAATATATCATCATTTTTTTCTAAAGCGAGTTCTTCTATGCCTAAAGATACAGTTTTCAGAAGAAGTTTCTCCATCAACATCTGTGTGTTTTCTGGATTATCACTGCACCTGATTACTATTTCTTCACTGTTTAATATTAATTGGGGTTTATTCAATGTGGATTCTATTTGAAATCGAAGTTTTTTCATATTTTTCACGTCTGAAATCGATGTACACTCCCATGTGAAAAGTTGATCAGGCTTTCCAATAGCAATGTCGTATTCTCGATTTCATTTTTCTTGTGTGTTCATGTTTTTCCTCATGTTACGTGTAATGACTAATATTTCCTTTGATTTCTGTTCATTTCCCGTCGGAATCATTGATTTTAGAGTGTCGCTATTGATAACTACTCGCGATAATGCATCTGCATTCGTGTTCATTTTACCTTGTTTGTACGATATCTCAAAATCATAATCGCATAGTTCCAATCTGATACGTGTCATCTTAGACGATGGGTTTTTGTGTGAAAATAAGGATACTAAAGGTCGGTGGTCTGTAACTACGTAGAATTTCCTACCATAGAGGTATGGACGAAAAAAGTTTATTGCCCAGTGTATGGCTAGAAGCTCCTTTTCTATCACTGGTTTGTTTAGGTCATGTTTAGCCAATGTTTTACTAGCGTAGGATATAGGTAGATCTGAGCCTATTTCACCTTGGGATAAGACTGCTCCCAGTGCAAAATTTGATGCATCTGTAGTTAATATAAATGGTTTTTCAAAATTAGGATATTGAAGTATTGGTGGACTTAGTAATTTCGATTTGAGCGTTTCGAAGGATTTTTGACAATCTAAACTCCATATAAAAGTCTTATTTTTCTTCAATAACTGATTCAAGTTCCTCGCTATTAATGCAAAGTCCTTTACAAAACGACGGTAGTAATTGCAGAAGGCTATGAATCGCCTCACATCATCAGCATTTTTGGGAACTGGATAATTTTCTATTGCCTTGTTTTTTTCAGGGTCGGTGCATATTCCTTTGTCTGTTATTAGATGACCTAGGTAGACAACTTCTGTCTTTAAGAAATGACATTTGCTTGTATTCAGCTTTAAATTGTATTTCCTTAATCTTTCAAAAACCTTTGATAAATTATCATGATGATGCTTTATGCTGCAACCAAAAACAATTATGTCATCCACATACAAAAATGCCTCTGCACTTAACCCACTCAAAGCTATCGTCAACATTCTCTGAAAACTGTTTGAAGATATTTTCAATCCAAATGGCAATCTGGTAAACTGAAAATGACCATTTCTTGTCGAAAATGATGTTAATGGCCTAGAATGTTTATCTAATTCAATTTGGTGAAATGAACTAGTCATATCGAGTGTAGAAAAATATTTAGCTCTGCCTAATGTATCGATTACATCCTCAATCTTTGTTAGCGGAAATTTGTCATTTACTATCTTCTCATTCAATTTCCTGAAATCTACCACTAATCTCCATTTCTTTGTATCATTTGCATTTTTCTTCGGGATTACCAATAAAGGTGAATTATAGGGACTTACTGATGGTTCAATGATCTTGTCCTTTAGTAACTTATCAACTTGTTCATTGATTTCAGTCATTTGTGCCTCAGGTAATCTGTATGGTTTAACATATACTGGTGTTGGATCCACTACTTGTATATTCTGTGTATAAAAGTTATTAACCGTTAATTGGTCACCATCTATATGAAAAATATCATTAAACTCTCTGACTATATCTATCAAGGACTGTTTGGCTAGGGGATCTATCGACTCGATATTTAAACTCTCTAGTATTTTCTGTACCCTTTTCTTATCCTTAGATTTACCTTCGTACTTGCATAAAAAGTAGTCTGTTAAATCCCTTTTTTCAAGTTCCAACTCGGTTAATGTTACGTCTTTCTCAGTTGTGTTTAGCAATTTTATATGTCTTACACCTTGTGCTGGTATAATGCTATTTCCTACGAAAACGCCTGGGACTATTTCCTTACTCAAAATAATACTTTCCCTGTTTGTGATTATATTAATGGGTATGGCAGGATCGCCATGTAAAGGTTCGAGGGTAGTTCGTGGAGGTAAGAGTTTACGGGTAGGAGAAAAAGGATGTCTTAGATCCTATTAGTTTTTGCCGGCGCTAATAAACGCCACTGGCCCTAACTTAAATATAGTATCCTGGCAGATTTATATGCCAGGTAAGCAGTTTGGATGCTCTAAGAAAATAAAAAGCCGATTTTAGGCTTAGAGATTAAATGATAATTTATTCATAAAATTTCGCGTATTTATACTAAACTAACGGTATCCTTAAACCTAGCTTAATAATACATTTTGTTATTGTAAATAGCAAAAGAGTTTAAGTAAATATATTTCAGTGTTTTTGTTTTTGTATAAAAGAATTTAAGTTATTTATGTTTACATAAACAAAGTGTATAAAAGTGCATAAAAAATATATGTAAGTAATAGTGCATACGACTTGGTGTCACTCTACAAGTGTAATTATAAGAGTGTATTATAAAGTGTATTGTAAAAGTGCATAAAAATATAAGTAATAGTGCATACGATTAGGAATCACTCTACAATACAGATAAAGTTCGAACCCCAGCCCATCGCAAAAAAAATTATTTTATTATTTTTCCGTTAAACTTGTTAATTCCTTCAAGCAATTGAAGGGCTTAAAGGAAGCTTTTATTTTGATCATTTCAGTATTCAAAATCTTAAAAAAGTTTAATTGGATATAATCATTTTGGCAATATGTGCAAATCTAAACATTATATTGATTGATTCAATAATTTTGGTAATTGAAAGCATTTGTTTAGTTTAATATAAACGGGGGGATAAATTGCAAAAAAAAATTTTTGTAAAATCGCAATTTTCAACAAGCGTGATATTTTAATTTTAATTTATGTTATTTTTTATTTTTGCCAATTTTTTTTATCAAAACCAATTATTTCATTTATTCGTATTAATATTTTAAAGGTGTTTAATTTCTACAATAATACACACATATGTATATGTGGACATGCATGAAACATTCAAACAAGTTCTGATCAAAAAGCTACTTCTATATAAAAGAATGTTTAAATTCCTCGAATATGATTTTATATTCTAAACAAAAAACATCTCGTTTCGAAAGGATACCTTTGGTAGAGGGAAAACTTGCTTTATTGGACTTTCTTAAGGTGGAAGTTCCTAAAAATTCTGATTTATTATTTAAACATATTAAGTACTTATGTAAGCAAAATCTATCTTCTTTTCGTATTTTCAATTTTATAATTTATCTGAAAAATTAATATTCCCGGAAATAAAATTCTAAACAGCAGGAGAGTAGAGTTGCCGGAAAGAGGATTTCGAATTTTTGAGGTTAGTTTTTTGCTTTAAACTGTGTTATATTCTGAAAAAGGTGGAAATTCCCCTGGAAGAATTTATCAAAAATAGGAGAACAGGAACCAAGCAAATAACTCCCGGGAAATTTTTATTCATAGTTCGGTTGTATATAAAATAAAGAATTAAAAAAAATTGTTAAATGAACTTTAAATTTACAAATTGGAAATTAATGTTTTGTTCTTATGAAATATAAACAATCTTCCAGTAGAGCCAAGATAGTGACTTATTAGTTACTTTTATCAAAATTTAATTTCCAATTGTTTGAGAATTTTTTTTTTTATTATTTATACTTTACGTTCCATGTATTTGATTAACATTTTGACATTAAATATAAATAAAATGCAAGTTGTTAATTCTAAATGTTTTATTATCAGACTTTAAAAAAAAGATAAAAATTGTATTTTAACAAAAAGTAAACTAACTGTGTGTATATTTACGTTTTGTCTATGACATCATCAACGACTTTACTTTTTAATACTGTTTGTAAAGAAAATAAAAATTGGGGGTTTTTTAAAAATAGTTAAAAATATTATTTAATAATAAATTAAATTAAAACCGACTTTGGGAGTGCCACAACTAAAGCACAAAGTCATATATTAAAGAGGCAAAAAAGAAAAAAATTTAACTTCAAAACAAATAAAGAAATGTAACAATTTACTTAAAATTAAGTGACTAATTCGTAGATGGTAGGCATTAACTAACTTAGTGCATTAGGTATGAAAGAAAAAGGGGATTTCCAAAATTTAAGTCATAAATAAATAGAAAACAAATATTTCAGCATAAATTATTACTCAAAAATATATGTATATCTGGGCATATTTCAACAGCTAGAAGCAGTAAATTTGATATGTAAAAAGAATTTGAAAGCACTTACTAACTTTTGAATGAATTAAGACTTTAAAAAAAGACTTAATAAAATCTGTTTTTAACTAGATTTTTAATATATTTTTTTTCAATGCATAAAATTATTTTTTCAATGGTTTTGTTTTTCCTTTGTTTTGCCTTTTTCTTCTTTTTCCAATTTGATCTAGTCACTAGTTTTAATTAACTATCATTTAAACCTTCTTTATACACTCACACATGATCCTGGTAATCTCCATGTTTACCACCAATTCTAAACAGTTGTCGGGGTTTTATATTTTGTTGCTGTTCGAATCTTTATACTCCTTTACAAAACCCTACAAACGTATGCTGGTTCTTGGAAAGAATGCAAAAAAAACATAAAAGAAACAAATTTTAACATTTCTCTTTAAATCCTAAAATAACAACTTTAAAAATATTAAATTTTTGCAAGTTTCTAATATAAACAAATAAAAAACCTTTAAAAAAAATTTTAATTTTGTTAACAGAAACAAGAAGTTGTTAAATCAATACTTTTGCTAGCTGTAACCATGAGTTACATATGAAATTTTTTAAAAAGAAAACAAGTAAGAGCGCTATATTCGGCAACGCCGAATCTAATATACCCTTCACATTGGTATTCCTATATACCCAGGCATCTGATCTACCCGAATTATTTCGTAGCGCAAATATTATAATCCAAATAAATTTGTGGTGGGTTTGAAATCTGAAGCTCCTAGTTTTTGAAATAGAAAATTTAAAAAAAAAATTTAACGTTTGTATGTATAATATAAATACCATGTAGAAGGTTTCAGGTAGAGAATTTTAACAATTTGCGATATATTTCGTAATAAAAGTTTTATTAAAGTTGTTTATTTGTATAGGGGTTGCCCCTTCCTCGCTTCTATTCAACTATATTTCTTCTTAAATGTAGAAATTATTGTCCAATTACTTCTGAAAGGGCATTTGGAATCGGTAGCTGTTACAGTTTCCGAGACATGGCGTATCGAAAATGTCATAAAAATTTTTTATTTGTGTGCGGGGTACCCCTCTCCTTGCTCCCACCGAAATGCAGGCCGTTTGTAGGACGTTTTAAGTCTATAGTTTTTATAGTGTCAGTTTGTTTGCTCCTATCCAAATAATTTTGTGAAAAATAAGGGCACAATTGGCACAAATGGCAAGCCCTTATCACTATGTGAAGGGTATAAACAAATTAAATTCCTTTAGTGATTAAGAAAGATAAAATCTATTTCTGTAACATTACCAGTTGGCAAGGATTAAAAAATTAAATCTTGTCAGGCCAGTAACTAAATATTATTACTTTGGTTATTTGTTAAAATAAAGCAAATCAATGTATCAAATGAATTTAAAACCAAAAAGCAAACTGTTTGAGGATGGACTTTAATCAAATGGACACAACAAAAACTTGGTAGCGATTAGGCATTACAAGACAACTTACTTTTCAATGACCGTTACATATCGTCTACATTATATAGAAGTTGTAAGATAATGAGTTATTTCTTATTTGACCAATAGCCTAGGAAGGCCCCGTATAAATCTTAGAAATGTTCTTTAGGAAAAAATAATTTTAAATTTAGTTCGTTCGTGGGTGCACAGGTTCCACGCAACTGCTTCGGCTACGAATGTCCCACAGCCAGGGCCCAGTCGATCTTCAAGGACTTCAAAAAAAAAACATCGAACTAGCTGAAAGCAAAGAGCAGCCTCACAAGGATTTCCAAGAGCGAGTATTCATAAAATTTTAAAAAAGAATCTGAAGTTACATCCTTTTGAAATTCAAATCGTTCAAGAACTGAAAGAAAGCGATCTTGATTTAGACAAAAATACTTTTGAAACGATGTAAGAGTGCTTTCGCACTGTAGATCCCTTTTTTTTAAGCGACGAGTCTCATATTCACTTCAACGGTCACGTCAACAAGAAAAACAGCCGTTACTGATCTCCAAAAACCTGTAACCCTCGATTGAAACAACAAAAACCATTGCATTTCCCAGGGTAACTGTATGGTGTGCCGCATGAAATAATTGGACCATTTTCTTTGAAAATTTTTGAGGTCAGGTAACAAATCTCAACGGTGAAAATTATCGACGCATGATTACGTAATTCTCTTTGCAAAACATACGAGCTCATCCATCATACACTTCACACACGTAGTTTCAATATGATGGAGCGACTGCACACATAGTCAGATCTTTAATGAATTTGCTTGAGGAAAATTTTTCCCAAGAACTGATCAGTTGATTTGGGGACATCCCATTTCCATCGAGGTCGCCCGACCTAACTTCCATGGAATTTTTTAAAGAAAGGGTGAATAAGGGCAATCTCTAATTTTTTGTGGATTTAAGGAAAAATATTCGTCAAGAAATCAGCTCAATTGAACCAAGTTCACTGCAGCGTGTGGCGCAGAACACAAGGCTGTGCTTTGAACATTGGGTTCAACTCCGCGAAAGACATCTGGATGAAATACTCTTTAAAAAAAAAATTCCGCAATTCCATTCTACCGTTCAATGCTCTTAATAAAACTTTTTGTCAATTATTAATTTTTCTATTTAAATTTTAAAATATAAATCTGCGACCAGGCACCCTGTAGTTGAAAACTGGGTGCATAGAGGTACTTTTATGTGATGATATTTAAAGTTGATTGTGTATGAAGTTTTCTGTGTATTTTATTTCTGTTAAAATAACCAAATACACATAAAGCGTTCGGCTTGGAAAAACAACACATTAATGTAAATAAATTATTTAGATGAGTCATACCTTTCCCAAAAAAACTTTAAATAAAAAAACTTTTAACAAAAACAACTTTAAATAAAAAAGTTATTTAATCGCAAATACAATCTGTGTGTTTGATTGTATTTAGGGAGCGTTGTTCAAATTTTGACAAGACAAAGCTATGTTCAAGCCGTTTATATCCCAAGATTCTGATTTTGGGATAAAATTTGTATTGGGGATATGTGACAAATGGACCGATCGTCACTAACAACAATAGGTTTTCTGCCAGGGCCAAAAAAACTTATCTGTGCCAAATTTTATCAAAATATTTTCAAAATTGCGCCCTGTAGTGTGAACGGACGGAAGTGATTTTTATTCGGTCGGTAGATTTAAGGGTGGGTCTCAGGCCATTACTATTGGGCGTTAGAAACATCTGCAGAAACGCCAAGTATGTGGTGGGGTTATAAAAAACAAACTCAAACACCTTTAAGCCAATCAATACATTAATTTATGCTTTTAAGTATGAATATACATACATGTCGATACCTTAATATAGAAAGTCCCTTACTCGTATTTTTTTAAGCTCAGATTTTCGTTTATTTCGGTAAATGGTTCTCTTATATAACACAATTATCCAAAAAAAAAATAATAACGACTTAAAAACGACAATTTAGGGCCTTTTTAAATTAAGGTAACTATATGTATGTATGATCATGAGTCATTGTACTCAACCATTGCCATCGTGTACAATAAATATATATTTTTACCAATCATAGAGTACTTTTTGTTAATCTACGCCAAATAAAATGTTAATTTGTTTTAATTTTATTTTATTACTGTCAATCTTCATCGAATATTTATTTATGCACAAAACTAGAGAGTAGAAACTTTTTTTTTGATATTATTTAACATATATTTTATGAAGTTGTTGTTATTTTAATTCGTATAAAAGACGTGTTAAAAGTTTCAATTTTTTTTTATCAATTTAAAAAAATCGAATTATTAAAATTCTTCACAGCTTTTTGGGAATAGTAAAAATTTATTTTTAAAAATTATACAACAAAACTGGTTTCGCTTTTTTTTAAATAGAATTTTAAAAATATTTCTTTTGACCAAAATTAAGCGACAAAAGTGGAACATATTGAATTTAGTTGCTTAATAATAACGATTTATTTTTCTTTTAGAATTTAGGTTTTATCAATAGAACTAAAGTGTATATAAAAATATGAGTATTAAAATGATAAGATAGCAAAGTTTACGTATATATATACTAACGCATATTTCTAAGTTTTTAACTAAATAGGTTTTTGCCAAACGACATTTTAGTTAATGTCCCAACGAAAAAAAATATATTAAAATTTACCAAAATATTTTTATCGTTTGAAAACTTGACCTTACAGATTGTTTTTTGACTGCTTTATCATTAATTAATTTATTTTATTAATTTCCACTTATTGTTGCTTAATGTTTGAACTAATTATCAGTTAATAGATAAGGCCAACTCAATGATAATGTAAGCTCTTTTTCAAAAACTACAGGCACCGACAAGGGGAGTAGTCAACAAAAAAAAAACAAAAACAAACCAAAATACAAATAATAGATACTGCTTAAATCAATAAACAATTATATTTTGTCACTGTGACTTTTTGGCCTTAACCGAAGAAAATTCTGAATTTGTTTACTTCTTTTAAATATTGACATTTAATAATGTCAAGTTCGTTACAGTTTTATTTTTATTGAGTTGTGCCGAATTCGAATATGTGCAATCACTTCATACACACACACGCACACACACGATCCATACTAAACAATGAAAAGAATATTTTATTTTGTTGTAAATATTTGTTTAAAACTCATTTGAAAAAAATTAAAAAAAACGTAAATAAATATGTTTAAGATTAATAACTTAAAGATGACTCAGGCTTAATTCTACAAAAGACGGTAAGTTCTTCTAAAAATATTGAATAAATATTTACGACAAAAGAAATACAAAAACACAACCTGTTTAAAAAAATTCATATTTTTATTAATTAGAAAAGTTAATTCGGCTTCTTTCTTGTGTAGATCCAAAAAAATCATGAAAATGTTGTCCTGATTTTAATTAATAAAAAAAGTTATAAATTATTTTTATTTTCAAAATATGCTTAAGACAAAGTTAAAATGTTATCAGGCAGATAACAAGCTTTTTGTATTAAGAAATTGAGTTAAATAATAAATTCTTATTTTTTTAATTAAAGTAATTACTTCCAATTTCAAATATTATTCAGCATTTGATCCCACATTAACTTATTTTTTTAGTTCTTACACCAAATCCTCAGTAGACAACAACATAATGAATGTTTTCCGCCATTATAAACTTATTGAGAATTATTAGGTGTGTTCATTTACAGAAAATTATCAATAATTTTCGATAACTATTACTACTAAGTGTTCACGTACACAAAAAATTAGCAGCTAGAGAGCCAAAAAAGAGCATTATATGTTTAGAAACAAAAATGTTTCTGATAGCTTTACTAATAAAAATTTTATTATCAGAAATTATTCAAACAGTCTTTCGTCATTATGCTTTCAAAAAAAAATTTTAATTTTAAATTTTTATAAGTTTACAATAACAAAATACATTTGCTTGCAAGTTTTGACTGTAAAAGTGTTCATTTACTTTTAAATATTTTTGAGAGCAATTTTGAAAATATTTCTTTTTACTCTCTCGTTGATATGAATTACTGGAAAGTTATTTTTTGTGTTAAATAACTTTCCAGTAATTACTTTTATATTTCTAAAGCTTATGAGCAAGTAAATGTCTGCTGTGCTAAGCCTGACCTACTCCAGCCCTGCGTCATTTTAGTCTTCTAATAGTGACCCGTTGGTGGTCTAACATGTTCTTCCTTATATATCAACTTAAGATCCGAGCGACCATGAGCAAGCTCGATAACAAATTTTTTCTAAATTATGCGGAAGCTCCCGAAGCCGCACCATAATCAGAAACTGAAGTATTCTATAATTTTACTAAGGGCTTTTCTAAGATCCCTTACTAACCTACACAATGGGAAACCCCCTTCCGAAAAGTATCGAAATTGGCCACATTTGCTACCAAAAGTAAGCCAAGCACGTTTGTTTTCTATTTGACAACGGATGGTGTAAATTTTCCAGAATCTCTGGGTACTTATTTCGACAACAGCCGTTCTTTGTTTTCCAATAGAAAGATCTTTTTTTAAGAACATGTCGTTCACAAATTTATAACGTCTTTAATTTATTTTTAATTTTTATTTTTTAATTTTTGTTTTTTATTTGACCACATTTTGTTTCTGATTTAACACCATCTGGTATTACTTATTCTTTGAACGTGCGAACGGATGTTTTTGAAGAATTGAAAACAATTGGTTTCCAATTTAACACCAGCCGTTTGTTATTTTTGAACTCCTTTTCCCCTCTTGATGCCCTGTGTCATCGAGGCCATTAAGAGCTGCCCAATTATCGACATAAATAGTGACCTCACTACCCCATTATATGTTTTACTTTAAGATCTGCTCTCCTCCCAAAAAGACCCAGTGTTTTCGCCGGAAACACCCCGCACTTATCAGATAGTCTATAGGACATAGGCGTTAGTGTTCATATCCGTTTATGATCTATCAGTGATAACTCCACATTCCTCATAGAGACTATCGAATTCCAACAACTTCTCTAGGAGATTAATATGAATGGGGTTCTCTTAAAACTTATCTGAAAACTACATAGTCCGTCTTAAATTCTCGGCCTAAACTAAGATCCTCAAGACCAGTTTTCCAATATAAACAAGCGTGTCCAGTTTTAAGAATGTTTCCTGGCGCTGAATGGGCCTAACAACCATTAAGTGAACCCAGTTTACCAACAATGCTGGCAGCCCCAGTTCTTTCCTATGTAGTTTCTGCAAGAACAGTAGGTACAAAAGTCCCTCCTGACCATCCCCTTTATATATCTTTTCCATGATAGCAAAAGGGTGATCAAAAAAAAGGGACACTTCTTTGTCCCCCTGGTCAGTTCCTTTCTGTAAAAAAACGTTACCAACGGCTTAGTTAATAAATAATTCTTAGTCGTTTCTAAAAGAAATTTACATACACCTAACGAGGTTATGAATGGTTATTGGAAAAAATTACAAACGGAATGACAAACCGACATTTAGCCTTATTTGCAGGTGAAGGGTATAGAAAATAAATCTAAATTAGGACAAGAATAATAATAGAATTATCTATAACAGAGTCATAATATTATAAATGAAAGGCTAATAATAGTTCTTAAATATACATACCTGCATATGGCTGTAGTTGCTATGGATGGAGAACCATAAAACTTCCTTTTAGCAGACAAATTTGTATGTTAAAGCAAAATTATGGTCTACAACTGTTTGCATGGCATTTAATATAAGAATTAAATATTAAATAGAAATCTGCATATCTTAATATGCACATAACAGCGTGAGTGAAAAACTTACTTAAATTAGTTTAAAAATTTATTGTTTTCGAGTTAGTAACCCAGCAAAAATTTTAAGATCAAGTAAGAGCACTATATTCGGCTGAACCGAATTTAAAATATATTTCATATTGGCCTTTCGAAACCCCGACCTTCTTTTATTTTTATTAATTTTTTTTAATGAAATATTCTTAATTTTTAAGTAGTGGTCGGTGTCATATTTTACACCCTCTTAGGGTGACTAGGGAAGTTGTAAGGGCTGTTACCCAAATTTTTTCAAATTTAGGGAGATAGGGGTTAATTATGTTCTGGGAAAATGTTTGAAAGGAAAAATGAGTTGGAGTCAGTCCTGCGTTTGGCCTATTCACGGGCACCATGGAGGCTGTAGGGGGAATTATTACAATTTTACCAAACTTTGTATGGGAGCCCCCTTAGGCGATTAAGATAGCAGGTAAGTATGTAAAGGAATATGTTTGGGAGGAAGCTAATGGAGGTCGTTGGTACACTTTGTTTCTCTAAGGCCGACTCTGGGGAAGTAATGGGCTTTTTAACAACATTTTTGTCAATTTTGTGTAGTAGCCCATTGGGTGATAAATGTTTTAGGAATATGTTTGGGGGGAAAACTAACAAGGGTTTGTGATATATTTTATTCATCTACAGGCGACTCCGGGGAAGTTGTAAGGGTTTTTACCCACTTGTTTTTAGTATTTGTACGGCAACCCCTTACGGGGTGAAGATAGGGTGTAGGCAACTCCGGGTTAGTTGTAGTGGTTTGTATTTTAAAATTTCAATTTGTGCGTTAAAAAAACCTTTTAAGTTGTAAAGGTCTTTGATACAACTGGCCGCTTTTAAAAGAAAATCGGGAAAAGAAGTGAAGCTTTAGAGAACAATTAAAAAGTAAGCAAAATAGGACAAAGCTGACTTGCCAGATTATTGTCAGAAATCAAGCACGCTGCGCCCAGACTGGTGAACTTGCGCATTTACTCACTATCTGCTACCGGGGCCACCCGATCTTTGCCTTTAGCAATTTGAACTGGTATAAATTGCCTTATTTGGATATATTTTATTATTTAGAAAATACCTTTAACTAATCCATTAGCTTGAAAGAGTTACAAATAACTTTGCTATTTTTATATTACTTTAAACTAACTTTTTCCTAATTTTAAACTTTGTATGTTTATTTTAAATTTTCTTGGCTCCTTAAGTTAAGTCTTGTTGTAAGTTAACTTTATTTGTTGCCTAGTTATACCATTTAACCCCTTTGCCAAGTTATTTAGGTTTGATTTCCGTTACAATAAGGTTAATTTTTTCAGCCAACATTCTTTAGATTTAAATCAACCTGTTGGCATTTAAGTTTTAAAAAAGCAAAAATAGAAAATAAATACCAAACTCACATGCTTTTTTATTTTAAAAATACTAAAAACAAGGCGTAAAAATAAAACAGCCCTAACGAAGAGATACTATTTATAAAAGTAAAATAATTGTTAAGAATTTCAGACAGTTGCCGTGGAACTCTACAACAAATCGTAACAGTGTTATTTAGGTTAGCAGTAGTTGTATTTACATAAACAAATATATTATTTATTGGCTAAAATTTAATTTTTTTTTCTTTTTATTACAGATTTAAATTTAACAAGAGTGTGAAGCAAAGTACTTTAGTTAATAAAAAAATCTTTATATCGCAAGAATTTATATTTATCATATCCAGAGCCAGTAACTTTGCAGAAGCAAACATATCTCAACAGATAAATATTTAGCTTAAATTAAAGTTTTAGAATAATATAAGTAAAGTGCTGTAAATATATAAAATATGGTTAATAGAAAGCAACTACCACCTCCAACAACAAAGAGACGAAATAATCTTCAATCATTGCCAGTCTCATCATCATCGTCATCAGCGACAGCCATCCAAAATAACTCAATATCAAACACCACCTGTAAAAGCTTAAAAAGTCTTAAAATGTCTACCCGCCAAAGTTACGTGTTCTTAGGATTATGTGTTCTGTTAATAATTATTGCCACAGTCCAATCGGGACCTGTATCAACAACAACACAAGCTGAGGTAAGTGCTAAGGATATTTTATAATAAATTCTTTTTTTATGATTAAAAGAATTTCTTAATTAAAGTAAAAAGATTTTTTTTAATTAATAAGTCTTCAAGGGAAATTTTTCGTAAGACGGCTCCTAACAAAACCTCGGGGCAAATTACGACATTCGATTCGAATCGAAATTTTACTCGATCGATCGAGTTGTCACTGCTTTTAATATAGGAATTCTAGCAAGAATTTTTAAATTTTGATTCGAATCGGACGCCGTAATTTGCCAAAACTAAGACATATTAAACAAAAGTAAAAAAAACAGAAAATTAATGATAAAGTGAGACCAGCCCAAACATATTATGCCCTACACCTATGCTTCCCAAATTGGGTTTCGTGGTCCCTTGTGCATTCGCAGCTACCAACAAAGGGGGTGCGAGTGAAAGGCCAAATAATATAAATACCCACTACTTCGTAAGCCCCGTTTTAAATATTATAAAAAATAAAGTACTTAATTAAAAAGGGTACTTTTAGCATAACAGAGTAAAATACGCGATTTTCTATACAATTTTAATCCATAATCTTTAATTAAATGTGTTACAGATTTGGAAAATGTGGCAAAAAAATTCTTCCCATTTTACTTTGTTTTCAAATTTTTAGATTTAAAAACGCAAAACAATGCAAAGAACTACCAGGCATCAAAAAAGTGCTTTTTGTACACTAAATAAATTTGTGGCCTTCATGTGGGCCACCTTGATTTTATGTTTTTAGAACCATAATTTCATAAATTGCAAAGGAGTCGCAGTTATGGGAGAAAAGTTCTTTTTGAACAGTTTGCTGACTTTCGACCTGAATCTAGGTCAATATCCTTTGAGTTCTATACATATTTCTAGTCATAAACTCAATATAGGCAAAAAAAGTACCAAAATTGTGAAAAAAGTACTTTCTGACTACCTATTTGATTTTTAACAGCAATCTGGGTTGATACTTACTTTTTATTTTTCGACTCATAACGCCAAAAAAGCTGAAAAAAAGCACAAAAATGTGAGATTTACTTTTGGTCAACTAAGTTGACTTATCGCAAATTCTTTACTTACAGAACACAATAACTAAACAACGACGTTATAGCCTTAATCGATATCCAGAGCCTTTCTTTCATTATTTAATACTCGAAACTTGAAAAAATGTAATAAAAGTATCAAAAATTTATCACAATTTTTTTGAACGCAGTTTTTATTTTCTTTTTATATTTAATGGTTTAAAAGTTAAAAAAGGACCAAAATAAAAGTTTTACCCTTTCTTCTGTGTATAAGGCTCAAAAATTTCAAAAAAAGTACCAGAAACATGCAATGCATTTTGAATTATTTTTCTCTTTTTTGTTTGCTTTAGAAGTTACAAAAAGTTCCTTAAAAGTACCAAAATATATATCAACGTTTCTTCTGCCCCTAAGGGTACATATGTAACTAAAAAAGTACTAAAATGATATTCATAAATTTTTGAGACCTGCTGAGCGCAGTTTTAATTAGTTGAGTTTCTATCTTTATTGGCTTAGAAGTTAAAAAAGAACCAATTAAAAAAGGTTTGCCCTTTTTTACCCTTAAGGGCCTAAATATTGAAAAAAGCGCTAAACGTAATTATTATTGGTAAATATATTTGGTGTTTACCCGGCTGCAATTTAAGGATTTAAAACTTTGAAAAAAAGTGTTAATAAAGTAGAATGGATTTGTATGTTTGTTTGCTTATTTTAGATGGATTAATTTTCTTGAAATTTTTACAGGGTGTTGCTTCAGGTATAGAAGGTAAATCGGCTATTTTTTAGCAATTTGTGCTTTCACGCCCACATAACGCCCATCTTTGTTAGGGATAGGGTTGTTTTGATTGTCTAACGAGTTAAGCTACATATAACGGCACAGATAACACGCGAAAAATAAGATGTGAAACAAGGGGAATTGATTACATGGTGGTGGTGATTTTACAACAACTAATTTGCGGCAAAAATTTTTCGTTTTTATTGTGATTTTTGTTGGCTGATGTGTCAGATATGCAAACATAAACAAATTTGACAACCCAGTTTCGATTTATGACAGAAAAATGTAGATCAGCTGTGCACGTAACACCCCCTGTCCAATGAATTCTCCTTGATATTATTTTTAAACAAGCATTCATCTCTTCATATATGTTAAAAAGGAAATGGCGGTTTTGTCTGTTGGGAAACTTAGGGGATAAAAAATAACAGAAAAGGAGAAATATGTTCAGTTTGCTATATTCTAAACTATAACAGTTAGAAATAAACATTCAAAATTCATCGTGTTATTCAATTAAAAAAACGGACATATATCTGGTACTTTTTGAAGGGTTAAAGTTTAAAGGGTAAAAACTTTATTTTAGTATTTTCATGAACCTTTTGTAGTTCATTTACCAATTCAAACATTATTCAAATTTCCTTCGATATGTTTTAAAAAGTATAAAGTATATTCAGATGTAAATGCTAAAGTCCAGAATATATTTATGCTTTAGAGTATATAAGAGAAAGACTATAAAGGCCCTCATTGTGCTGTGCATTTAAATCCATTTAAACATTGTTATAGATGTCATCTGCACCGATTTTACTATTTCTTAATAGCAAACATCTCTAAATAACATGAGTCTCAAATGAATATTAAAGCAAAAATATCTGGAATAATAAATTGATGTTAAATGTTCGTGAAGGGTGTAAATATATTTTAATTGCAAAAGTTACATACAAATTGCATGTTTCATTTGTTTTAAACTTGACACGATTTGAACACTGAATTAAACACGAGATAAAATTTCTCAATGGGATTGTAATGCACATACTGAACTATGTACAAACGTATTTATCTAGATATTATTTGGTATTTAAATATTTGTGATTTCTAACCTTAGCCTTAACATTAATTATAAATTTTTGTTAGGAAGAAAAAAAAACATTGCCGGTACACCATGTTTAACTATAAAAATTTATATATTTTTTATACACAAAAAATCAATGATCATTTGTATTTAAATGGTTGACTGACTTTAGTTGTCCACATATTGAAATATATTTAAAATTTTAGTAAAAAATAATAATTTCTATTTATTCGGCTTCAAGTTCATTATTAAAATTCTGACAGCTAAGAATGGAAATTTTTATTAAAAATTAAGTAATTCCGATACTAGCCGAGTGTAATGATTTTCGATTTCTCTTCAGTACTCTTTCTATTCGGTAAGTTTAATGTTAAATTGTTTTATTTAAATAAATTTTAAGTAGAATTTGAATACGGGAACTATATTCATTTTCTAGTTGGCTTAAGTCAATACATGCAAATTATAGTTACCGCTTAAAACATATATATTCTCGTCCTTTTTAGGGCCGTCTTGTAACATCTGAACCAATAAAATTAAATAATGTTCTATTATTTCAAACGCGTTCGAGTGTTTTCAAAAAATATGTATAAATTTGTTGGTCCTTTTTCAAAAATGGTACTTAAGGCTTAAAACGATATATGCACGAAAAAGGTACTTTCCTAAGTCTTTGACAACTTTTTTGAAAAAAAATATTTTTTAAAATGTTTTGGATTTTTTTTTTTAATTTGAGTCTGAGGTTGAAAGTCAATTAAGTAGTCAAAAAGTACTTTTTCCACATTTTTGGTACTTTTTTGAAGTTTTTGAGATAATGGGTGTTTACAAATATAAATTAAAGCAATATTGACTCAAAAGTGGCCAAAGTACTTTTTTCAAATTTTGGTACAGTTTTAAAATCTTGGAGATTTTGGGTTAAAAAAAATATGACATTAAGGGTATTGACCCATGTTGAGGTCGAAATTCAACTAAATGGACAAAAAGTATTTTTTACATTTTGAGTGCTGTTTTAAGTTTGTTAGGATTTTGAGTCTACAAATATTAAATTAAAGACTACTGGGCCGAATTAAGGGTAAAACTCAAAAAAGTGTCCAAAAAGTACTTTTTTACATTTTTGGTCCTTTATAAAGTTTTTTGAGATAACGAATTTACAAGTATGAAATTAAAAAATATTGACTCAGACTTGAATCGAAAGTAAACTAAATGGACAAAAGTACTTTTTTACGCTTATAGTACTTTTTGGATTTTTTTAAATTATGGCTTTAGAGATATAAGATTGAGGGCAATTTTTTTATTGCTCATTATACTTCTCCCCCTTTTGGTGCTTTGTCTTATTGATTATTTCGAACTACGCTTAAATTTTAGTGCGAAATACCCTATCTTTCCTTCTATGTTCTGTGAGAATAAATATTTAAAAGTACGCACTTGAGCCCTGCCAATTACATTGCGTAATTAATTAAAGATAATTGAAAATTCTGAGTTTCCAGTAAGAAACTGTTTAATTAACTATAATTACGCACTTTTTTTACATGCAATGCGTAAGTATATTTAAAGTTACATCTGGGACGTATATCTTCTAGCAACTTAGTTGGATTTTAATAATTAATGTGGTACCTTTTAAGCAAAGAAACATTTTATGTATGTTAAAAGCCATAACGTGATACACCTGTTACCTGTGACAGGTTACAAAATCTATTTAAAAAAATACTTTCACCTAAAAATTTTGTCACTTGATGAATACTTGAATAAGTGTTACCCTTTACGAACTAAAATGAAGACATTTAAAACCTCCCTAGAAAGGGGCCGCAATGACGAAGTGGCCTGCTTCACTATATTCGTCCTAAAATTTAAAAACATCTGTGCTTTTTTTTTTGTTAGAAAATAATCCGGAAACCCAAGAAGAATTGTAATTAACTTTCGTTTCTTAATCAAAAGCCTTTTAAGAAAATGGCCAAATTATGCTACAACTAAATAGCACATTCTAACGGTCAGAACTATTTTAATTATTCGTTGACTCACATGTTAGACTTCGTTCAGCAATAAAACTTAATTGTTAAAGTTATTTTAATCGTCAAAGGATTTTTATTTTCATGAAGGGCTTATCAGACAATCTTCTGTAGAACAAATAATTTTTTATGAATAATGCTCTAAACACAACTGGGACGAACGCCGAATTTCGCACTACACGACGAATTTGTCTGTTGAAATACGTTGCGTAAGTTCCTCAACTAAAACTCATTTAGAACGAATGAAACAGCTGTGATAGAGTGACCATAATTCTTAAAAAAAGAAGCACTAATTGAAAAAAATATTAATTTAAAAAAAACTATTTTAAAATATAAATATTACATTTAAAATACATTAATTGTTTAATACGCAACAAATAGAAAGTGAAAATAATTCTTAAAGAATAAAGTAAAATTTTTTAATAACAAAATTTTAAAAAAATTAAAAGGAAAATGGTCACTTTATGCTAAATTATACGTCGTTCGTCGGCGTAAGAAATAGAAATCAACCTATCGCAGAGCTTCGCATGACGAGCACTGTTTGTGTGCATTTTCATATACACAAATGTGTTTTATTTTCTAATGCGAATATTTGCAGCGAAAAACTCATTGTTCGTCCAAGTTGTGCTTAGAGCATAAACCCGCTTGTAATCGGCTTAAATTTACACGCGACAAACAAATCGTCATATTTATTACCGTTTTCATCAGTTCAATTATTTTTTAACTGAAACAAACATTTGTTAATCAGAAATCATCAACTGATTTTTTTATAACTACTAATCGTTTAGAGGATTATTTCAAAATCAGAATGCAATTTTTTTGTTTATTTAATATCTTTTAAAATAGTTGTTTGTACACTTAAGAATTCCCATTGTCTAATGCCTTGTGTTTACAACTTTTCTTTTACCCCCATATTTAACTTAATATGTAGTTACAAAGTACGCTTTTGTTTTTTTTCCGAAACGTATTTGTTTGTCCGTCCATCTATTTGAACTTATGTACATTCAATTAATTTGTTTTGAATTATCCATAGTATTTCTAAAGTCGTGTCTATAATGTTCAATTGTTGTGCATTATTCTAAGCTTATCATTATCATAATAAGTTAATTATTATTTCTAATACTTTTTTCTCTTTTTTGTTTACATACTTGTTTGTGTGTGTGTTTGTCTTTATATATATTTTCATTATTAATTGATGCAAGGTTGTCACGTTCTTAGGTGTTTCTTTCTTCAAAATATTTAACAATTATTTTATCCATTTAGTTTTATTATTATTAAATGCTTAACCATTATGAATAAATAAGTATTTTTTTATTGAAAAAAAGTTTGTTTATAAAATGAACAAAAAGTGTAAAGCCTCCTAGATATCTAAAGCCGAAAGGCTTTTAACGATTCTCTATTATTTAAAATATTTGAATCTCGGTTGCATTCGTTACACCTTTTTTCTCTATAAAAGGTGCGATAAAAGTTTTTTATTTTATTTTAGCTTTGTTGTTGTTCTTTTTATTATGTGCTACTTAATAAGTAATAATCTTCCATTTTTATCAATTTTTTTTACTACTCTAGTAAACATTCCTTAATTTTATAATTTATTTATTATTGCCCTTTGGCGTTAAAAGTGGTAAGAATCTTTGGAAATTTAAATTATTAGTAAAATATCTATTAAAATTTTGTTTGAGTGAAAATTTTTTTTCAAAATTGACATTAAAATATTTTTCTGTCTGCAAATGAAACGAAATAATTAAGATATTTTTCCTCTTTCCAAAATATAATAATATATATATATATATATAATTTACAGGGTGTCTGGTGGCCAATTTATATTTTTAAATACGATTATTTCAAAAAGTAATAAACGGTGCGGAGTAAGGGTAGGAGGGTGGATTTGTCAGGCATGATGTCGCAGTGGAGACATATTTTTAAGAGTAATGATTCTTTCGTAATTGCTCGTTGACATTTTGTTCAAAGTTCGGTATTCGGCATATACGTGATGGACCGATGGTAAATAAAATTCGTTCGTGTGTGCAGAGATTCTGCGCAACTGCCTCGGCTATGAATGTCCCACGGTCAGGACCCAGTCAATCTTCCAGGACTCCCGATAACATTAAACGAGTTTAAAACAGTTATAGTAAAAATTCGTGACTTTAATACGGAAATAAGCGATTATTCGTGAAATTTTAAAAAAGTATCCGAAGTTCCATCCTTTTAAAATTCGAATCGTTCAAGAACTAAAAGAAAAGAACTTTGATTTACGAAAACATTTTTGCTAAATGATGTTGAAGCGTTTTTGCACTTTTAATTCTATTGTTTTGTTTTTGGAGCGAGGAGGCTCATTTTCTCTTAAACGGCCACGTCAACAAGCAAAACTGCCATTACTCATTTCCAAGAACCCTCAACCCTCGCTTGAAATATCTAAAACCATTACACTGCCCCAGGGTAACTATTTGGTTTGCCTTTTCTACGCATGAGATAATTGGACCTTTTTTTTGAGAAATCTCGAGGCCAGACAACGAATCTCAAAGATGAAAATTTTCGATGCATTACGGAATTCTTTTTGCCAAACCTGCGAGCTCATCCATCGTGCACACACAGCCAGAGTTTCGATGAGTTTGCTTTGGGAAACTTCCCCCAAAAACTGATCAGTCGATTTGTGGACATTTTATGACCACCGAGGTCGCCCGATCTAACTCCTATGGATTTTTTCATGGGGCTTACCTCAATCCCCAATCTTTGTGGCTTTAAAGGAAAATATTCGCCGAGAAATCAGCTTAATGTCCAACTCGACCGAAGAAATCTGGAGGACATGCTCTTTTAAAAATGAAATCTGCATTTCCATTCTATAGTTCAATGCTCCTGATAAACTTTGTGATTTATTACGTTTTTTAATTTAAGTTTGAAAAGTCAAATCTGCCATCATACCATTCACAAATTGATATATGATTCCCATAGTTATATATCAGGGTATACATACATACATATGTTTAACGTGGGCCAAAAATGTCATCCAATGTTGTTTGGCTCTGGTTTTTTTTCTGAATTAAAAACTTCGATTCTAATTTTTGATTATGTTTACTTGAACTTTACTGGTCAAGTCGAAAAGACGATAACGACAAAACGGGTGCAGTCACAATTAATTGCTGTACGGGCTCCTTTTATGGCATTTTTCATCACTTTGGCAAAAACTTCGGGGGACAGATTCTCGCACTCGTGTCAAATGTTGTCCTTGATGGCTTCTGAGGTCTCTAGCTTCTTCGCGTAAGCACTGTCTGCCCAAGTCTATTGGACGTCTTGTGCATCTACTTCATTATTTACTTTTAGTATGAGGAAACATTATTTGATTGCAAATGTGGCATGTAAAAGTTGTATGTTCGAGCCTTTTTTTAACGAAAATGGTACCTTAAAATTTTGTGAAGATTGGTCCTTTATTAATTCTACCTCCCATAAAAGGATTGGCCTAAAAATCATATGAAACCTCTGTAACTTACTTATGGGTGCTGAAACTGCACTTTCTACTCAGAAAAAGGATAAAAATAATAAAATCTGTTAAATTCATTCGTTGAGCAAAAATATTGCTTTTTAAATTCAGTAAAAAATACTATAAATATTGTATTGATTAAAGTTGACATTTGTAGATTGTTTTTCCTTACATTTTTTTAAAATGACATGTTTAATCTCAATGTAAAATCTCAAAATTGTCAAAGTTCTCTGGTTATCTCATATATAAATTATTCCCAACATGCAATAGTCTCATTTTAGCAATAAATTATTTATTTTATAACTTTTGTATATTTCTTTATGTTTCTGAAAAAAAAACTGAAAGTGACTGTGAATAAATGATAAATCGAAACTTTAATTTGTTTGTAATTTTGTTATATCTAATGACATTTCATTTATTCTGGTTAAACAACCAGTCATTAATTTAATATAAACTTTTTTATATGCAATTGTATTCTAAGAATAAAATAAGTCAAAACCGAAAATAGTATTTTAAAAGTAAAAATAAAGATTTTTTGTTTTCATAAGATCTAATTTAGTTCATTAAATATTTTTGTTTTAAATCAAAGTATTTTATTAACATTTAAGTGTTTTTTATTGACTTGATTATTTCTGTTAAAATTAAACTTACAAATTTTTAAAGTCTTCGAACAAAGACTTTGTTGTTTTTAATATTCACAGATATTAAGCTTTTGCGCCTTAAAGCGCACTTTGAATGATGAGTTGGTTTTGATTTTAGAACTAAGTACCCGGTCAACTTCGCTGTTGTTGTACTAAAGTGTATACATATGCACATATTTTTATTTTTAACAATTAAAACAGTTAAGCAATTTTATCTCATTTAACCCAATTTTTACTGGAATTTAAGTTCTATTTAACTTATAAGGACCAACATAATGTTCTTCAGTGACAAATTTCCTTTTATGTTTTTTTTTTATTGATATAATCTCAGGTCAAAACCTATGTTCCAAATTTTTTTTTTAAAAATTAAAAAAAATATATGTGTATATGTATATGATATGAACTTTGTATGTACATACATACATATACATATATAAATATATATGTACGTATGTTTTTCAAGTTTTTATTGTTTACGTGTTGGATTAAAGCCAACAAGTTAAAACTAATAAATTTATTACACGCGTGTAACCAAAAACAATGAAATAAAACAACAACAACACTAAAAATTCAAAACTACAATATTTTAGTTTTGTACTCAACCAATGTTTTTTATTATATTTGTTGGTGTATTTTAATAATTAACTTTGGCTTTAACCCCTTAAATATCGTATAATTTTTAAAGGACTTTTCGAAACAAGACTTCTTAAATATATACATATTTAGATTAAATTTAAAATCGAAGGGTTAATACAAAGAAGTTTGCATTTTAAATTTTTGGTAAAATTTATAAAAGCTTCGGTAAAGGATTTCAAATATGTACGGCCATTTAGACTAGTAGTTTTTAAATAAAATCCAGTTTTTAAAAAATTAAAATTTTCTTAATCATTTTTAGTCAACTTATGATTGATTTCAACCAGAATTTTTGACAAATCTTTTTACTATTACTGCATGTAAGCACCTAACCAATTGTGATGTAAACAAATATGTATTTCTTATTTATTGGTCAATTTAATCTCTTTTGACAAATGACATTATTTGATATGTTTTATATTTTAATGACAATATGAGTCATTTTGGAACAAATGATTTTTTTTCCTTAAATGAATCATTTTTACAAAGTGCTAAGTAAGATAAAACGTGCCTGATAAAATTATGCAATAATTTACAATATTTTATGTAAACATACTTATCGGTTTTGATATCCTTCATTAAATTGGATGCAGTCTAAGATATGTAACTATATGTAGTCGGAACTAACAAGGGTTCCCCTTTGCCAAAAAGCTAAAGTTATGTGGGTCATTGTCATTTTTAATAAGGTTTGTTATATTTACTGACGCTTAAGTTTCTTAGATTAAAACAAAAACATAAAATTGTTCTTGTATTTAAAATTGAAATTTGGCAACTCTAGCTTCCAACCAAAAAGAATTTTTTTTTAACAAAAAATTATAATAAAAATACGTTGTAGATCCCGAGATATTTCGTATCAAAAATTTAAAAAAAATTGTTCATTTGTATGGGGGCTTCCTTCTGCTTCCTCTGGTGCAATCGAGCGAATTTTTTCCCCCAAAATATAGTCATTGTAGGAAAATAACTTTTGCGATAAATATAAAGTCGATAGCTGGTATAGTTTCCTAGATATAGCAAATCAAGGATTTTATTAAAATTGTTTATTTGCATGAAGGTGGCCCCTACCCCTGCTCTTATTCAAATAATTGTTTTCCAAAATGTAGGCCTTATTGTAGAACTACTTCTTGTAGTACATATGAATTTTGATAGCTTTTATAGTTTCTCAGACTTAGTGCATGAATTATTTTACAACATTTGTGCAATTGTAGGGGGATTACCACTTGCCCTGCTTCTATCTAAAAAAATGATTTTGGTCCCTATCTTCGAAATATCCGTGCTAAGTTTTGTGGCGAGAGTGGCTGTATTAACTGACATATACAGGGTTACTGGTGGTAGATTTATATTTTCAAACCTGAATAAAAAACATAATAATTGACACAAAGTTTTATTAGGCGATTCAATGCTAGAAAGGAATGATAGAAAGGAAATGCGGACTTTATTTTTTCAAAAGTATGTCATCCAGATGTATTCCGTCAAGATAAATACACTGTTTAAAACGAACCCTTGTGTTCTGCGCTACATGCTGCATTAAACTTGGTTCAGTTGAGTTGCGATCTCAACGAATATTTTCCTTTAAAGCTTCAAGAGATTTTCGTTATAAACCCTCTCTTTGGGGTATCCCCATAAAAAAGTCCATATGAGTTAGATCAGGTGACATCGGTGGCCATGTGATGCCCCCAAGGCGACTGATCAGTTTTTTGGGGGAAATTTTTTTAAAGCAAATTCATCGAAGCTCTAGCTGTGTGTGTGCAGTCGTCTCATCCTGTTGAAACCACGTGTTTAAAAAGAACGATGAATGAGCTCGCAAGGTTTAGCAGAAAGAATTCCGTTACCATGCGTCGATAATTTTTACCGTTAACCTTCCTAGCCTGGCCCCTAGAATTTTCAAAAAAAGGTCTAAGGCAATTACCCTGGGGCATTGCAATGGTTTTTGGTATTTGAGCGGGTTCTCGGAGACCAGTAACGGCAGTTTTGCATATTGACGCTATGTGAAGCCTCAGTGAAGCTTCTCTTTTTCGTATTGAAAATTGCGGACTTTCACGTAAATCGCTTTTAACCAGTTTAATGTTTTCTGAAGTCCTTCAAGATCTGGCCGTGTGATATTCATAGGCGAAGCAGTTACGTGGAATGTCTGTACCCACGAACAAATTAAATTTACATTTGTTCCATCACGTATTCACCGAATACCAAATTTTGAACAAAATTGTCGATGAAGAATTACATAAGAATCATTACTCTTAAAAAATGTTTCCACAGAGAAGGCTCGACCACTGCGACGTCGTGACTGACAAATTGGCACAATCGAAAATTCCAACGGTGCCACCCTCCCACCGCACCGTTCATTTTTTTTTCGAAAAAATCGTATTTAAAAATATAAATTTGCCACCAGACACCCTGTATAAGGAAATATATTTGGATGTTGTCCTACAAAGCGGGTTTTTTCAAGTTTTGACGTTCTCTGATAGTATCTATGACATCAAAATAATTTTCATACAACTTTATTTGGATCCTAAAATTTTATTTTTACAGGCGGACAGATAGAATAAAAGTACCCTTATAGGCTTGGCACTGGTCAAGCGACTAAAAACCTTGTCTAAGCGGTTTGATAGTTAAATAGTACAGAAAATTCGAGGTTCAGCTTTCCCTGTGATTTATTGCTTCAAGACAGAACCACTGATCCTATAGTGGTTGGCTGATAAAGTTTCTCTCTTCGTAAAAAATTTAATACGAAAACTGTTAAAAAAAATAAGATGATTTTTATAAATTTGAAGATAGGCTTGTCAAGCGGTATATCGCTTGACAAACTTAAACTTCGTCTGTAACCCATTTTTAAAAGGAAGTAAAGTATCTTGTTATTTTAACTTCTAGGCACTATTTGGAAAAAAAAAATTTTTTAAATGGGGAAAAATAAACAAAAGAAATGAATACTTTTTGGTGTAAAAAATTTATATTTATTTTTATATAAAAAAATTAAAGTCTAAAAATTGTTAAAGTAATACAAACACTTAAAAATAGTTTGTGTGTGTGTGCGTGTGCATGTTTCTAAAACGTTTTTAGAATAATTGATAAATTTATTGCTGGGAAGATTTTTTTATTTATTTTCTATTTCATCTTGGCAAACTGGTTTATTTAAATTGTACAATCGATTACAATATGCTAAAATTTCCATCAAGATTTATTTCCGCTTTATGAACGTGTTAAACGATTTTTCACTGAATAAAAATGAAAAAATATTTCTAAAATATTATTTGTTTTTGTTTTGTGTCACTACTGTTCTGTTTTTGTATGAAAAATATATTTAAGTAAATTTTAAGCATTAATTAAGATAATAAATAGCTGTCATTTCATTTACATATATAATATAAAAGAGCAAATAACAAATTTGCGATCATAAATAATGAAACGAAAGTGTTGCACTGCTTTATCCAAATTTGTTGAAGTTATTAAGTTTTTAATTCAAAGTTTTCAAATACATAATTTAAACTGCAACATGAATCATTAAATAAGAATACTTATTAAAACAGTAATTATGATTTAAAAAAATCAGACCACCAGAATTAATTTAACTTATATCAGAATTAACATTTGGTCAGTTCCATGCAAAACGGCCTAAATTGGGGAAAAATCAATTTTTTTTTGTAAATCGATGAATTTACGTCTAAAATAAAACTAAAATAGTCGATATATAAATATTAGTTTATTATTTATTTTTATTTACTTCGCAAAGGCTTAAAATGATCACCTACTGCAAAATTAACTCTCCCTCTTTTACGTTTTAGTTAAAATGTCACACCCAACACATTTTATAAAAGGGTTTTGCTAAGCAAAGAGCTTTTTTTGTAGAAAAGTTAAAAACACTTTAAGCTACACCAAAAATCAAAAATATTCAACTCGTTTTTCAAAATATTTTCCACAACTCGATCTTAAATTCAAAATTCTCTTAACTTCAAATTTGTAAGGTCACACCCGTCAAAACATTAGTGAGGGCAAAAATTATGTTCGTTCAGCTGAAAAGTATACCATCCTTGAAAACCATAGCCATCTCCCAAACCAAATTTTTGAACTGTTTAAAGCAAAAATGTGAACAAAATGGTCATACCCGTCACAATTAAACTGCCCATCTGCAAAAGTTGTGAGAGGATTACGGTAAATTTTGGAATGCGACCTTGCTTGGGTCCAAGGTAAGTTAAAGACAGATAGTCGGAACGTTTTTTGCAATTATTTAAATTTTTATAAAAACTATCCCTACCCGGCCCGCTTCACTGGAATCTAATGATTATAAAAGTAAAGTGCTAAAAAGTCCTAAATTTACGGCAAATTTAAATATGTTGAAAAGAGGAGTACAAAGAAGTGTTTAATAATTATCTCTATCATAGAAATCAAAAAGCCTATGGGCCATTTATTATATTAAAAACGAGGAGCTAGAACCACTTGCCTTGGATTTTAATTTCTTTTCAAACACTACTATGTACTTTGTTACCTAAAGAAATTAAATACTAGAGGCCTTACATATTCATAAAATTTTTTTTAAAAATCAGTGCACTAAAAATTTAAGTATTAAGAGTTTAGCTTTGGTGGGCGTGGCACCGCCTACTTTTTGCTTTATTTTAAAATTTAAAGTTCAAACTCAATTTGCACACAGAACTTTAGAAAAATCAGTGCAGTATAGGTACCTGTAACGAGATTTGAATCTTTGTGGGCGTGGCCCGCCTACTCTGTTAAATAAGCCGCCTTTGCAGTTCTGTACATTTGGAATTAAATAGCCACAAGTTTATGCTAATAAATTCGCTTAGTTGTACAATATACTTTTGCCTGAGATCTTTTTTTGAAATAAGTCCTAATAACTAATATTCTTTTTATAAACTAAGAAGGATTAATACAGATGAAGTTAATAATCAACTGATTATGTGGCCGCCTTGATATTTAAGTGAAGTAAATGTCAAAACTAAATATACGTTGATGTTTGAATTATTTAATAATTTCAATTTGTCTTTTAGAAAAATATTACCAAAGATGAATTGAATTTGCCTTGACCTTACCTGTATTAATCCACAATTGAGAAATGTCATATGTCAGTGAAATTAATAAAATTACAACAAAAAATACCAAAACATAAACATAGAAAAAGAATGGGCGTATGCTGGATTTCTTAAACCGTTTGTAAGACAACTAAAAAAGTTTGCAACCTTTTCAAAAGAAAGCAAACTTTTTATGTCAAAAAACATTAATTTCTTCCAACAGGTTAGAAAAAATTAGCTTAAAATTAAAAAAAAAATAAAAAAATATATCTTGAAAAATCTGTGTTTTTGTAATTTGAATTAGAATAATAAAGAAAGACGCTCATTTTAAGCAAATGTTGGAGAAAAATAATTTTTTAAATGTTGTAACATTAACTTGTTACTTGTGATGGGTAAATCAGATTCGGGGCAGCTGAACTTAGGGTTTTTGTACTTGTTTTGCTCCTTTTTTTATTGTTTAATCAATCGCCCACACGTTTATTTTTTTTTTTTCATTTTAACAACAAAAAGTTAAGGAAACTCAAGCTGTATTAATTTTTTTCATTTTACCTTCTTTATCGTGGCTTACTTAATACATATTCAAATGAGTATTGACGTCTTTGTGCCTGTTAAATATAAGTTTTAATATGTATTTTTGGTTTTTTTTTCGTTTGGATTTATTAATAATTTCCATATTAAATTACGGTAAGGAAGCTTTTATAAATGACGTGAATCACGCACTCAGCGTATTTTGCCTGGACTATATATAATTTTAGGTTTTTTTTTATGAAAACAAGTAAGCAAATCCAGTAAAAATGAAACAAATTTTTTAAACTTCTAAGAGTGTAATTTTTTTACTTATATTTAAGCCCTACTGAGAAGCAGCAAAGTTACTAAAAGTATTTTGATAATGTAAGCAAAAATAAATCAAACTCAAATCTTATACCTATCGCTTACAAGTAGGCAGGTTGTATTGCAGGAGCTAAAAAGTCGTTTAACTATGACAAATAAGTGATTTCCGAGTTATTGATCCAGATTTTAATAATCATACTCAGGGACCGTTATTATTATGCCAGAAATATTAAAATGTTTTTTTTTTCAGAAATAATTATCATTTCCGAGCTTTTATATATTTTTGGAAGAAATAATAATCATTTTTGACTTTTATTTTCTAAGCGTAAATAATTATTTTTTTTTTATTTTAATATATTTTTTAATTTTTGTTTTAAATTATTTTTCAAGAACTCAGTGCTTATAACTTGCATGAACTCTTTTTTTACATACTTACTTAGTTAGTTGGCCATTTAAAGCAACTTTTGTGGGTCATTGGCCGAACTATGAGTGGATTTCCAAGCACTTCGGCCTTTTATGCTTCTTCTCTTGATAACTGACAAAGATATAAGCCAGCAACTACGACTACCCCTGATTAATTCACTAAAATTTGGGAAAAAAAAACTCTACAACTGCCTCGGAGTTCCCCCATATGGGTCATATTGAACACCAATTAATTTTTTCTCCCAAACATTTTTGTACAACATTTTTACCCCTATCTTCAGCAGCTAACAGTGTTGCCATACAAAATTTTAAAAAATTGGGGTAAAAACCCCTACAACTTCTTCGGAGTTGCCCCTAGAAGAACATTATGTATCACAGATCCCAGTTAGTTTTCCCTAACAAACATATTTGTGGAACATACTTACTCCCTATCTCCATTACCTAAGGGGGTTGCCATACAAAATTTACAAAAACGATGAAAAATCGTCTAAACTTTCTCAGAGCCGGCTTTAGAGAAATAAAGTGTAGGACCAACCCCCATTAGTTTCGTCTGCCAAACATTTTTCTAGAACAAACTTATCCTCTATCTCTTATATGCAAGTTTCATTTAAATAGCAAAACGAATTTTCAGACCAGAATTTCGTAATTTTTCAAAACTTTTTTTGTAATATTTTTAAAACTTTCGTTCAAACAAAAAAAAGCACGGAGTTTTAAAACTTCATAAGCAAATCGAAAAACTTTCGTACTTCGTACTATATTAATGAAAGTACTTCGGCAAATAATCAATTTACTTCGTTAAATATACAAAAGGATTTCGTACATTTGATTTATCCTAAAAAGTACCAATATAAAATGCAAAATTTCAAAAATTTTAATTTTATTCATATTATTTTTTTTTTCTATCTTTATTGGTGTAAGAATTGCAAAAAGTACCTCGATGCTTCCCCATTTTTGACAAAATTCAAAAAAGGAAACAAAAGCAAATTCATTTAATTTCGAGTTTCTATCCTTATTGGATTGGAAGCTACAACAAGTACCTTAAAAGTACCAAAATAAAAATTTTACCATTTTTTTAAACCTATCGAACGCAATTTGAATTTTATTTATATTATTATTTTATTCATTTATATCTTTATAATTAAAAAAAAACAAGTACTTAAAAAGTACAAAATTGTTTACACTTTTTTCCACCCCTTAGTGTACAACATTTCCGAAAGTACCCATAAAATATTGTATACTTTCTTTAGCAATATGAACTATTTACATATATTTTTGTTGTTATTGGTGTAAAAGGTTAAAAATTAACCTAAAAAGTATCCAAATATAGTTGTGGCTTCTTATTTACCACAATTTTGAAAAAGTGTCAGACAAGGGCCCATTATTTTTTGAATGGAATATGACACTTTTTTATTTTGTTTCTGTTGTGTGTAGTTTAAATTTGAAGAAAAATATTTAAGCCATCAAGTTACATTGAAATATATTATTACTGTTAGAAGTGCAAAGTTCATTTTAAATTAAATTTTTAAAAATTTTAAAAATCATATATAAAATTCAATTAAAACTTTTTAAACATTTAAAACAATTTCCTTTTTTGTAGAAATGTTTATGCTTTTTCCTATTTTACATATTCTTAAATACTAACTACTCTACTTCCTATTTAAATAGGAAAAAATGCTATTTTAAATATTTTATATTTTTGATAAAAGATTAACATCTAAACATGTACTAAGTAGTGTAAAAAAAGCCCTCAAACAACTTGTTACAAAGAATATTTATTGCTTAAATTAGCAACTTAAGGCAACAAGATGCCTCAAAACTAAGCGCCATTTTCAAAGTAAAATTATATTCTATCATTACCCTGCGGGAAATTGGTTCCAATTGGTCGACGTACTCGTCCTGTTACAGGTACAAAACATGAATTGGACAAAAGTTATTGGTCGTGATCGGTTAAAAAGGCACACATCAAGTAACTGGTTAAAAGGTGTTAAAGAGGTTAGAAGAAAAAATAGAAATGATGGTCCCTACTCATTAACATACATCTGTTTTTATACATATACCACACGCGTATATAAAAACAAAGTAGATTAAACAGGATCTTAAACAAAAAATGCAAAATTTGATGGTATTGGATTGGCCTGTGACCCGTTCTGAGGTGTTAGTTTTGAACCAATTGTCCCTTCCAATGACAACGCAATGTAAAAGTGACAGGTTCTCTTCATATAAAGTGCAGGAACTAGAACCAGTCCCTACCCTAAGGGACCGTTCACGTCAATAGTCTTGGACCAGTCCACTTCCCCGTAGGGTATGTATATTGACAGGAAAATAAATTGTTTTATTTTCCTCTTTAAAGGCGTTTGAACTTTTGTAATAATAGAAAATTCAACACAAAGATATGGTACTCACAAGGAAATGGTAAATTAAGCTAAAATTCGATTTTCGATTTTTCGATAACTATTTTAATTTCGATTCTTAAGGTCGTTCATTCGAAGTTCAAAGTTGGTTTTAACTTAAAGTCGAATTTTTATTTTGATGCTACTTATACTTTTTTACATGTTTAGTACTAAATTTTTTTTCTTCTTTTATTATTTGAAAATATTTTCAAATTTGGCCACAACGCATTTTTATTTAATTTTCGCCGCCAAATTTTTAAACAATACACTAATCCTTTATTTTGCTTCATGAGTAATCGGTAGAGATAGTTTTTGAAAGAAATTAGAAGCTGTTTGACCGTTTGGGGTTGGGTAAGGAGTTCGGGGTTCGGCATTTTTACAAGATCTTACCGAACACTGACCGAACTAATAACTTTATTAAATTATCAAAATGCTTAGCTATGGCCACTAGTGCATTTATTTTATTTATCCAAAGTGTAATTTTGTACATATTTTTGTTATTATTCAATTTTTTCAATAAAAATAAACGTGTTTTGTTTGAGTTAAATGGAAAAATACGATTTAATTTCATTAAGAAATATAGATTCGGTTTGCGTTCGGGCTTAGCCGAACAATAAAAATTTTACTGAAATCACGTTTGAACTAGGTTCGGCTTAAAAATGCACATTTGGTCGGCGTCTAATAAATTGTTTAAAAAAATAACCCAAAAAAAACTTACATTTCTTTGTAATGAATTAAATTCTAAGAACTACTTACTCATTAGCATTTAAACTCATTCCTAGCAAAAACTTACATTGCTTTCGAATGAGTTAAAATCCAAAAAAAGCTTTTACTCGTTAGCATTGTAACCCATTATTTTAACATGGCGATGGCATTGGAGGCAAGTACTTACCATGCTCGCTTACAAAGAGGAAGGTAAATAAGTACTTACGACGGTCGCTTACAAAGAGGGACTAAAATAAGCTATTACTTTATTGGTATTAAAATAACATTTTTCCTGGATCCCCAGTTACTTATTTTTTAATTTAAAATTTTTTTCTTTGATGTTTTGGTTAAAACTGTCTTAAAATATTAAGTCAGAATAAGTTAAGAAATTGTCACACTAAATCTATCTGCCTAAATTTTAGATAAGAAATAACTAATTATCTAACAACTGCTAAGTAGTACAGACGGTATGTAATAGTAGTTTAAAAGTAAGAAATTTGTAATGCCTAATCACTTCCAAGTTTTTACTGGGTTATTTTAACATGGCGATGACATTGGAGACAAGTACTAACCATGCTCGCTTACAACGAGGAAGGTAAATAAGTACTTATCACGCTCGCTTACAAAGAGGGACTCAAATAAGCTATTACTTTATTGGCATTAAAATAACATTTTTCCTGGGTCCCCAGTTACTTATTTTTTAATTTAAAATTTTTTTCTTTGATGTTTTGGTTAAAACTGCTATAAAATATTAAATTAAAATAAGATAAAAAAAATTTTTAAAACTAAAAGCATCTGCTAATTTTAAAATAAGAAATAACTTATTATCCAACAACTGCTAAGTAATAATAAGTAAGCAGGCGATATGTAATAGTAATTGAAAAGTAAGTTATTTGTAATTACTAATCACTACCGAGTTTTTTCTTTGTAGTTCTAAAAATTTCTGAAATGTTTAAACTTTTGAAGTAAAATTGATTTTTTGGACTCAAGAATAGTTTTTAAGTCGTTTAAAAATCCGATTACAAAAAATTGAATTTTTTGGGTTAAATATCGATTTTGACTTGTTTTTTTTTTAATAAATTTCAACATTTTAAAGCAAAGTGCCTCTATGGCCTAAATGTTAGCGCACTGTTGTTGCAGTAACTTTTAAAATTAAAAGCTACGCTTACAGAAATATGGTCAAATGTTTGTTTTGGAAAAAAGGCTATAAATACCTTTTTTTAGTGCAATATATTCAAAACAAATAAGCTTTAAAATATTTAGAGCATTAAATTTCTTACTGACTGTTGAATATAATCATTTTACTGTTACTAAAGGATTGACGTTTAAATTATAGTTTTTAGCAATCGTACACATACACACAAACCTACATACATAACTACCCTTAAAAAATATCATTGCAACTTGTAGTGTTTATTTAAAGTTCCCAACTACATAAATAAACGCATAAATATATAAATTAAATTGTTAAAAAATATACTACCAAAGGAGCCAAAGGATGAAAAAGAAAAAAAAAACAAAAACAGTCTAAATAAAAAAATAAAAGAAAATAAATTATGCTGAAACACACACTCACAAATTTAGGTCGTTCATTGTGGGTCAATGACTTACTTAAGTGTAGTGATGCAATAATGGTAAAAGGGGGTGCCGCAACTTTATCCTCAGTCCGTTAATAATTAATGTATATAAAATAGAATAAGGTTAGTTTAGTGGTTAATTAAATGTGAAAAATTTCTTTCTCTTTTTAAATTTTCACAGAGTTAACTAAATAATAGTAGTAGAAAATCTTGTATAAATCTTTTTTTATTTTAATAAAACAGTATGCGCTCGGTTTGCTTTTGGGTTCGGCTGAACAATAAAATTTCGACCGAAATTAGGGTTTGGGTTAGGTTCGGTTGCAAAAATGCATGTTCGGTCGGGCTTTATTATGTATTTATTTTAAAATTATTTTTTTTAGTTACTTTTACTGCAGTTGCAACTTTAATGTTACTATTACATATATAACATTAATTTTATTAAACCAGTAAGATCGGTCTTTTTGTATACCCAGTTATCTGATCTAGCCAAGAGGTTTTTAAAATACAAATAATATAATAATATTACTGTGTGCAGGGCTTAAAGTCAATAGCTTTCCTAGAAAACTTTACAAAATTTAAACGTTGGGCTCCTCTCCAACAAATTTTTTTTAAATGAAAAAAAATATTTATAATAGAATGTCCTTGTAGAAGTTTTAAGGTCAATATCTATAACTGGGCGCTTCCGTTTGTCCTGCTTCTATTGAACTAAATCTTTTCCCGACATTTTTTCTAGGAAATTTAAAGGCAATGGCTGTTACAGTTTCCGAAGTATGCCCTATCAAAATTTCCGTACAAATTGTTCATTTATTTCAGGTCTACCCATGCAAAATGTATATATTATACTGGAACTGCTCTGTAGCTGGTTTAAAGTCGAAACCTTAAATAGTTTCTCAGATTAAGCGCATTAAATATTCTACAAAATGTTAGGGGAATACCACTTCCCTTGCTCCTATCGAAAAAATGGTTTCCCCCAGTTTAGGTCCCCGTCTACAAAGCATCTCTGTCAAGCTGTGAGGCAACAGTGGCCGTATTTACTGATACATAAAGGAATATACCAGGCGCGTATCCAGATTTTCTGTTTGAGGGAGACACTTTTTGGCTTTGGCTTTTAAAACATTACTTTGTCTTAGCCTTGACCAAAGAAGCTATTTAAATTAATTGACACGTTGCCCTCAATATCTCTTAAACATTACAAAGCCAAAATAACTTTTTGTCACTTTTTTTCGCAAATATAGGTATTAAAGTTAAAGAAATTTGTCTTTTTCCCGATAAGTAGTGCAGAGGCAGCAGTGCTTGTCCCAACAACATGCAATGGGAAAAATTTTAAGTCGATACGAGGCAGTATTTATACAATTTTACAGTAATCTTTTCAGCAAATCCACTTACTACATATTTCTTGATATTCATACTTAAAATTGGCCTTTATGGAGGGGGGGCTCACTTTTTACCAATCCAATTAATTTTTTTGCTCAATTATATTTATATTAAATTTTTTATGACATTAATAATACAATATAAAAAAACTTTTTGAAATTATTTTTTTTAAATTATAAACAAATATTCTAAATCTCTAGTTCCCTGCACCCTGTATCCGCGCCTGAATATATGCATTGACTTTTCCCTAAAAACGGGTTATTTTAATTTTTTTCTTATACCTACATATCTCGGAGAATAGCAATTATCTCAGGGATATTTCTAAAAACTTGACATCAGTAATTGGTCCGTAGTACTTTACTGGACTCCAAAAACCTAAGTTCAACTGACAGACCCATGGACATGGATATATTGAAATTACAAGCGGAATGACAAGCCGATATATGAATAACTATTTCTTATTGACCGTTTTGCTTTTTTTCAGATGTTTTTTTTTTATTTTCTTTATACTAATATTTTCTTACACACACATGTACATACATACATATAGAGCGTTTGATAAAAAGAAAATTGCAGCATAAACGTGTTTTAAATATGTTGCATTACGTCATTTTTGTGCTGCAATAAAAACATTAAACAAATAAACACTTTCTGGCGTCTGTCGTCTATTCAAGCAAACAACATTAGCCAGAGTTGGGAGTTAGTTATTTGAATAAGAAAATATTTTGTTGTATCGACACCAAATACTTTTTAGGGTTAAAATACTTTTGGGCAGATTTTTGTAGCACGCAAAAATTTAAGTCAAAGACATGCTTTGAATTATGCTGATTGACTCGGAAAAAACTTATGAACCACTTCAAGAGCGCCCGCCAGGTTGGGTGCCCTTGTTTGCTTGTGATTGAACTACAACTCGCGTTTCAAGAGATATTTTTTATAAGGAAAAAACCTATTGCATCTGCTGATGATCAGCTCATTATATTTTATAGCCCCCATACAAATTTCCACGAACATCACGGTTAATGTTTACAGCCAAAAAACTAACCACCGATTAAAGTGTACTGATAATGAAACCCCGTAGCTGGTTTCAAACAAGCATTCAACTCAGCTTGTATCGATAGATTTTTTTTTTCAATAAATATTTTTTTATTAAAACTAACACTAATAAAACTAAAAGATAAAATTATTAATTTCGTCATTTTGAAAAAAAAATAAGAATTTAATAGGAATTGAACTTGGGCTTAAACCAAAATGGCACCAAAACAAAGTATTATACCTTGCCGGCTGACACCCTGTAGTTAGCATTCCCTTTATTTCACCGCACACCACAGAACCGTTGTCCAACAACGACCTGCTACCATTTCCATTAAAAGTCATCGCTTCTTGGCAAAAATAATTGAAAACTAATCGCCCCAGGTCATAATATCTCTACACTATGCCCATTTGGCTTACGGCACACAGGTTTTTTTAAGTTTCTGAATTTTTCTATGTTTTCAGAATTCTTTAAAAACGGATATAAATATTTAAAGATTTCATTTTAATCTTATTGCTTTTCTAGTCGTATGTGTTAACTTTGTATTAAAAAATTGCATATTTTTCTAAATACAATTTTATATTGGATTTGCATAATAATTTCATTATATTCTGATATTTTAATTCTATTAATTTTGTTGTCGTTATTTCTATCACTTACGCACTTGTGCCTACATACATACATACATATGTTTGGTTTAATTTGATTTAATGGTCTGGAATATGGTTTTGGCATAAGAATGAGGAATCTAATCGATTTGATTTGATTTGTTTGTACTCAGGTGAGTTTGAATGTTTTCAAAAGGCATTCAAAGAAAATAATGTACGTAAATATCGCACACTAAATTATAAACGGTAATAGTTTTAAATTCATCAAAATTATCGCTATTTATATTCCAAAGCAAATTAAAAAAAACACAAAAGCTTTACATTTAAACTAACTTTAATTTAAAAAGGGTTCGTTTACTTTTGAATTCAACTTGTTTATCAAATTGCAACCATATATTTTAATACAAGTCTTTCAGACTGGATTCACACACATCAAGTCAGAATCGTCCAGTCTTGATCTTTTAGGAGGGAAGGAAAAGGAGAATACAAGTGGGTACGTACTTGATAGTACTTTTCAGGTTTGTTTTCCCTTTTCTTTTGGCACGCGAAGTTGGCTGCTCTTTAGTACAGTATTTTGGCTAAGCTTAATGAAACGTGTATGAACGTAAATGCAAATTCAAAGGGAAAGCAAAAACTGATCAAGTATACCTGATGCGGGTGAATCTCGTTTCATGAAAAACACATTAGTAAATTTGAGTTTGTACTTTTTATGATTAAGTATGCGTTATATTCAATTGTATATGGATGTATGTATGTATGTATGTTTAATGTTCACATAAAATATATATTTGTAAGTGTGTTTGACTTAATTTTTTAATAAATACCTGTCAATTATTGTTAGCATTTTTTTTATAATATTTATATTTTAAACATGTTTAATGTTTTAATGATATCCTTATTCTATATTTTTTTTAAAAGATAAATCTAGACAAAAAATTCGAAATTGAGTAAATGACATGAGCAGAAACCCCCATGTAAAATAGACGCAACACAAATTAACTAATGCAGAAAGTTATATACGGACATGTCCGACCTCATTGTACCCTGCGGCACAATTTGTTTTAGAAATACATTAAGTACCAATTCATGCAAAAATGTATGGAGGTAAAAAGAGTTCGTGAATGCGACCTATTATTTGTAAAGTTTGAATTATAGTTTAGGCTAAGTTTAGAAGGGTAGCGTCCAGTGCAACTTGTCAGCTCCACCCTGAGACCCATAGGCCCATTGTGAATCCCTTCAGAAGTGTCAAAAAGAGAAATAGGGAAGATAAATCAATTCGTAGGTAGAGCAATGATACAGAAACAATGAAAAAGAACAAGAATACCGTCCGCAAGAAGTCAGTATTTGTTAATCGTGCACAGCCATCTAACCCCTTTGATGAATCATATGATGTTTCCCAGCCCACAGCCAAAGACCTCAGCAATTTCATCATAGAGAAGGACAGTGACAGATATCTCACATCGCAGTTAATCTCAGAGCCACCCTGTTCTCGTTAAGCAGCAGGTCAGTACCGCTCCTGCCCCGCCTAAGCCACAGAAGTCTGGAGGTTCCACAATCAGCCCTGTCTCTCCAGGTTTGGCCTACCTTGTCCATTCCCCAAGTCCCTTTTAGTTCCTAATAGAAACCCGATGGTCGCCAAGCAGAATATCCCAGGCCGATTCCGTCCTTACCAATTATTTGGCAGTCTTATTGGCGGCAATATCACAACGACCTGGGACCCAACAGAACCTAGCCCTGCGTGTCACCAAAATCGTCTTGAGGGTACGTCTATAGTCGTCCACAATTCTAGACCTGACATAATGTCCCTCAAGAGCCTTGAGCTCATCCTGAATGTCAACGTAGACTTTCGCGTCCCCACTTTCACCCGCGTCCTCCCCTATCAATTCCGTGGCCTTCATCACTGCCAGAATTTCAGCCGAAAATCTTTATGACATCCCTCTACACATATTCATTATATAAACACCAGTCTCGGTGCCCACTTCCATATTCGATACATCAGTGAAGACTGCACACCCCTAATGCATTCTCTTGGATCCCTTCCATGCCTCCCATGTCAAGACCGACTGCCGCATGAGTTGACCATCCCCGCCCCTTCCCAAAATGCCAGCGTGTCTAACTGACCCTGTCCCAAATACACCTGACTCACTAAGCCCAAACAATCTCCCTTCTTTTGATCAACCGATCAACTTATTTCTAAGGTTGTTTGGGGTGCTCAATTCGAATCTGCATTCGGTTCAAATATAATACCCCTACCACGTGTATATGATGTGAGTGACTCGAACAAAAAATTAAAAAAGAATTATAAATTATATACCGAAAACCACTATTCTGGCATGTTTTAGCAAAAACTATACAACTTAAAGCCCATTAAATGCGTTGACACAAATGCGAGTATGAAATTAAAGTATTAAATGTTTCTCCATGTATTAAAAAAAATATTTTTTTAAATGTTTTAACAACATTTCTTCAAATTTCCTTTTAACATTTTTTTTTAAATTTAACCCCGGCCTTTCTGTATTATCTATTTACTAAACTTTAGCTTTGAAATTCTTTTTAATTTAAAAAGAAATTTATTCTTTTACAACAACGTTAAAGGTGCATACCTTTTGGCCATGTTTTACATTTGAGTTTTGTAAATAAAGGGCAAAAAAGAAATATAAATGTTGTCGTTTAATTAAACCACTTTGTCGTTATTTTTCTGCTTCATCACATGTGTTTGTTGCCTTTTTTACATTTTAGTTCATATTTTACATTTACATAAATGTTGCTGAAAGCAATTTCGCTTGAGTTTACTGTATACAAAGGTATGTGTATACGTATGTGTAGTATAAACGTTTATATACGTAAAACAAGTAAGAGCGCTATATTCGGCTGTGCCGAATCTTATATATCCCTTTACAACGTGTAGGGGTTTTTACTACAATTTTTTCAAATTTTGTATGGCAACCGCCTTAGAGGGTAAGTATGTTCTGGGTAAATGTTTTCAAGTAGAAATGAGTTGGGGTCTTTCCTACACTTAAACCTATCCACGGACACCCTGGAAGCTGTGGGAAGAGGATTGAATTACAATTTCCCAACTTTGTAAGGAAGTCCCCTTAAACGATAGAGATAGGGGTAAGTAGGTTCTAAGAATGTGTTTGGGAGGGGAAACTTATTTGGGTCGGTCGCACACTTTTTTTCTCTAAGGGCGACTCTGGGGAAGTTATGGGCGTTTTTACATCTTTTTTGAAAATTTTGTGTGGCCACCCCCTTAGGTAATGGTGATAGAGGGTAAGTATGCTCTAGGAATATGTTTAGGAGGGAAAAATAAAGGGAGTATGTTATCATGTCATTAATTTTCTCTAAGGCCAAATCTTGGGAATCTATGGGCGTTTTTACATAATTTTTGTATGGCAACACTGTTTGGGGCGGAGATACATTTCACTCGTATAGGGGCAACCTTGGGGCAGTTGTAGAGGTTCTTATGTACAAATTTTAGAGAAGTTATTCAGGAAGTTATTGGACGATTTTTCTGGATTTCAATAGCGATTTTTTGCAGATATTTCTGATTGTTTGATATTACGGATCTATTCGGCATCGGGGGACTTTAAAAATTTATTTCAACCTAAGAATTGACAAACGGGCAGGCGGACAGATGGACATCGCTTAATTGACTTGTCTATTTATAAGGATCAAAAAAATATATACTTTATTGGCTCTCAGATGGATATATACCTTATATATACCCTCATCACTTTTGTGAAGGGTATAACAAGCATTTGTTTTGCCTACAGCCAACAACATAAATGTTTACAACAGCCACAACAAAAACAATGACATTTACTATTACTTTGAAGTCCTTACAATTAGCTTTTTCTGTGTGTGTGTGTGTGTGTGTGTGTGTGCCAACATATTTTTAATGGGGTCAACTTACATGATTGGTATTAATATTTTTCAATCATGAAAAATTAAAAAAACAACTGTTTTAGAGCACAGTGGGGTCTTAAATGCAACAGACAAAAATCTCCAACTTGTCGTTTGCTCTGAAAAAAACATTGGATTCTCATGCTTTAATTCAGTTGTTACATAAAAATATAGACACTGCGGTTAGGGTTAGGGCCATAGAAGTTGCGATAGGTACCAACTGGTTGAGAGTCTTAAAACGTATGCGAAAGTCTTACGTTCGAATAACGACTAGGTTTTTGCTATCATTTCGAGGGAGTTATTGCACACGTTCTAGCACTCATGCGATCCAGAGCCAAGTGTCTAGGATATTACTTCAGTTGTGAAGTGGGGGAACTATCTGGGATAGCTAAGACGAGAATGATGGCATTTGATAAAAGAGTGTGGGCACCTTCCAGTTCATTACAGCGAATTAGGGATGCCTATTGGCAAATCGTTTCTTTTGTCAGGTAAAACTAAGGACCCAAAGGTATTGGTCGCCTGTGAGTTCGACACCTAACATACCTTTATAGAGCAAGTTTTAAGCAAGTTTTAATAAAATTTAATTCATAAACTAATTTTAGCTTAAGAAACATATTTTTAACTTTGTTTAAATACACAAATTTTAAAATTGGTTCGACCCTATTTTAAGCCCATTTAAAGCAATTTTCAAACCCTTTAATTGTTTTTTATTTCGTTTTAGTGAAATAAAAAATCAAAACAAATAAAGGAAAACTTGTTATTCTAATACTATTTAATCTTCAATAAGGTCAACTTCTAAATTTTTACTCTTACGGAACATTTTGTTTTAGAGTTCTCTCTTTTATTAAATAAACTTGTTGTCAACACTTTTTATTTTATAAAAACAAAATTTTTCTCATATACGAAAAACAAAAGTGAATAGATGCGATTAATGTATGAGCTAACAACCATTGTTTTACATCACCATCAGTGTTGAAAAAATTGATACGATCGTACTATTTTTGATACTATTGGATGGTGGAAAATACCGTGTTACTCCTCTGGCTAATTTGATACCTTCTTTTGCTTTTTTTATTAATTATTATTTGAAATGGTTTAGTTTTGCCTCTTGCCAACTATCTTTCTTTGTGTTTTTCTTAAATACTTAAGTAAATATGCTCCCTTTTACGAGAGGCTGCAAATAATATTTTTTTTAATATTATTTTACAATCAAACTTTCAAAATACATAGCTTTTTCTCCAACATTTTTAAAAATCGAAGTGCAATCAGAAGATCAAAATATGACTTGCCATTTTTTATAAATTCGAAAAAAAGATTGGATTATTTAATTTTCGTTAAAAAATTAGAAGAATGCAAAATTGTTTTAAAAAGTCTTAAATGGTAAATAAAGTATAATATGCAAAATGTTAAGGAGATATTTTAAAACAATTTTTAAATTTTAAAATAGATTTGAAATATTGCTTTTGTTTGAAAATTTTGTTCGAAAACCTAGTATAAATAAAAAAAAATTAAATTAAAAAAGTTCAAAAAGGTGACACACGAAAAATATAATATTTATTTGTAAATGAAAAAAGCTATAGCTTTCAGAATTTCCTCTATTACAAAAGATGTTTTTACATTAAGTCAATGGGGTTTTAACCATTACTCTACTCTGACAAATATTTTTGAGTTTATGTAACAGGTTTTCATAATTTCATAGGCAACGAAGTAATCAGTAGTCGTCATTGTAACATTTTTTTAAAGCATAAAATATATACCTATACGTAGTTGCCTTGTGAAATGTTTTTATTACACACATTTCTTTGGCAAAGCGAATAAAAAAAAGTTGTAAATAAACTTTTTCACTTGATGCTTGGTAAGTAAATGCGGGGAAAAAATATATTTCATTGAGATGCGATAAGATAAATTCGGCAAGTCAATGAAAGAAAAAATTAATTGAATTTTTTCAAGCTACTAACGTCAATTTGTCCAAATTAAAGGTCAGATTTTAAAAATAAATTTTTACAATAACATTGGATGATAATATTTTTCAAAAAAATATATACAGTTCAGTTCTGGTTCACTGTTGAACAACTTAAAACACCTTTATTTTTTATGGGTTAAAAAACAGAGAAAAAATATATTTTGATACTATTGCTGCTAAAAAAGTACTCTGGTAACATATTTTTGATACCCAAATGAAATTCTCATTTTTCATCACTGATCTCCATAACTCAAATGACAATAAAAATTAATGGCGCTACCAACATCAATTTAAAAAAAATCTTTAAAAATATTTTAGTTAAAATACTGGTTACTAATACAAAATTTTAGAAAATCATTATTAGGCTTAAAATGTTTTTTACCTAAAATGTGTTTTTAACCTAAATTAAGATTTTTTGAAAACAGCCATTAGTTCAGTTGAAAAAAATTAAAGCAAAACCGCAAAAAATGTTTAAAACTTTTTCAAAAGAATAAACTAACTATGTTTGTGTGTATATATGTATGTATACATTAATCCATACATAGAAACAAAAAGAACTTTTAAAAGAAATAATTTGAAAAAACATTTGGCAAAAGAAAAACGATACACATACATATAAGCATATAATACCTTAAGGGTCAAAAGTTTTACGTTTCTTAACCGGATACAAACACATACAACCTTTTAGACTTTAACACAACTTCATAAAAACAACAAATAACCATGACCTTTTTTCTTTTCTTCATGTATTTAAGTTAAAACATGTGAATTTATTTTATGCTTTTTTCTAGGTTTATTCGTGTTCAACAGATCTAAACTTAAACGGCTGGTATTCAGAAAAATTTTAAAAGCATTTTAAATCTTTATTTAACAAATTTCAATAAATTTCAGTAAACGAATTTTAACTCAAACCCCCTGTTTTAAACCTTGTGTAAGTAAACAAATTTTATAATTGGTTTGACCCTATTTCAAGCCCATTTTGAGCAAATTTCTAAACTCTTTTTATACCCTTCACATAAGTGAAAAGGGTATATATAAGTTTGTCATTCCATTTGTAATTTCTTTATTATCCATTTAGGACCCCATAAAGTATGTATGTATATTCTGGATCCTTATAGATAGGGAAGCCGATTTAGCGATGTCCGTCTGTCCGTCTGACCGTTTGTCCGTGTTATGGTTCCTGAAGCCCTGCGATGTCGCACTGACCCGTAAGTGGTATCAAACTGTCAGAGATAGTCGCGAGAAAATTGGTATTGGAATTCAGCAAAATCGCCCGATAAATAACAGAGATATAAGCAAAAAACCAAGACTACCTCAGTTTTTTTAGTCTACAACAACAAAAAGAACATACATATGTATGTAATAATAAAAAAAACAACAACAAAAACTACAAAAAAAGAAAAAACAGAATCAGTCATGTCGATATTATTGAACCACACCCAAAACGAAAATTTTTTTTGGTATTGGTATTCATACATATAACAGGGTTGCCATACAAAGCTTAATTTAAACAATTTTAAAATCGCTTCTACGGCTTCCAGGGTTCTCCTACAATGGTAAAATGTAAGACCGACCCGAATTATTTTATCCATCCAAACATTTTTGTGGAACATACTTACTCTCTATCTTCAGCCTCTGACATGGTTGTCATACAAAATTTTAAAAAATAAGATAAAAACCGCTACAATTTCCCCGGAGTCGCTCCTAGAGGAAAAAAATGTATCACAGACCCCCCATTAGTTTTTTCCTCCCAAACGTATTCCTAGGCTATACTTGCCCCCTAACCTAGAACATACTAACCTCTTTTCTACACGCCCTAAGGGGGTTGCCATACAAAATTTACAAAAATGATGTAAAAATGCCCTCAACTTGTTCAGAGTCGGCCTTAGAGCAATAAAATGTACGACCGACCCCCATTAGTTTCTTCTCCCAAACATATTCCTAGAACATACTTACTTACCCCTTATCTCCGCGTCCTAAGGGCGTTGCCATACAAATTTGAAAAATTTGATAAAAACCCCTACAACTTCCCCTTTGGGATTTCGAAAGGCCAATGTAAGATTCGGCACAGCCGAATATAGCGCTGTTACTTGTTTTGTATTTTTATTATGTTTTTAACCCAACTTTATGTATCTGGTAATACTGTTTTAAAAAAAATTATGTGTAGTGTAGGGTGTAAAATGGTTGGGGAGTTTTTTTTCTTACTTGTTTTATTTCCCTTAACTACTTATAAATTTTATTTCTTTATTATTTTATCGTTAAAATCAAAATATATATTCTTTTTAAATCGTGCAAAAAGAGCATATTTTTTATATCAACAATTAAAAATATTAAGTTGTTTATTTACGTATGTGTGGATGTGCTTCACATAATAATTTTAGCCAAAACTTAAGCTTAACGAATCTTGCATAACACACAGACGAAAGAGCAAAAAGTTCCACATGTTAATACCCTCTCAAACATTTAGTTAATTTTAAACTAACTTTAAGCTAACCCCTGTCGAATATATAACTAACCTCAAAAATAGCTTTAAAGTAACAATTTCGCAACTAGTGATGATTGACACCGGATTAATTTTTAATGTTAGCAACCATGAAACAAATAACCAGGTAGACTCGTCGGCCCAGCTGATTAGAGCCAAAATGTCAAAATTAGTTGTTATAGTTTGTTAACATTAGGTAGGAACTCGCAAGTACACAGCTTAACTTTTTTTTGCATTTTCCCTATGTCAATTTGTTTGGAATTCGTTTGACAGTTAAAAAACATTATGTTCTGTGTCCTGTGTCCTATGTCCTGTTAAAATAAAACAACGAAAATTATTACACATCGTTTTTTCTCTGAGCTGCTGCTTGACACTTTGGCTCTAATTTGTAGTTATTGCAGGGACGAGTATACCTGATTAATTGTATCATGGTTAGCAACTAACTATTTTGATATTGTGATGTCGTGGGGGGTAGTCGGTTGTCCGATTCACAACTTTTAACTAACTTAAAGTTAGTTACATAGAAGCCATTTTCAAGTCACTAAATTTTTAGCTGTCCTGGGTTTGAGTCCCACATGGGAAATTTTTTTTAACAAGTATGAATTCAAAAACAAACACACTTTGAACAGAGCTAATCACTTTTGGGCCAGAACAATTGCTCCAGTTTTTTCACTTACTAAAAAGAGAGAAGAGAAACAGTGGAATAACAGATTTTTTCTAGATTACTTTGCAACCAGCTTTGTAGTGCTTAAGTTAGTTGTTTTTGTAGCTGACTACTGGATGTCCCACAGGGTATGAACATAAATAATATAGTGATATACACACATATACATACATATGTATGTAAGTATGAATGTATATACCAAATATGATCAAAATTATATTTCGTATTTGGGCAAAATAGTTCTCTAGCCGATTGAGGGGAGGAGGTTAAAATTTTATTCACAAAATGTTTATCAACAATTATTTTATTAGCGGTTGTGTGTTTTTTGTGTAAAGTTTATAATCGCCAAAAGTTTTCTTTGTATTTCATATGACTGCAATTGCTTTTTGGTTTAAACAATTTAATTTATTCTAGGGAGGAAGTATTTTTTTTAACACGAGCTCAAGCAAATAGTTTTAAATAATAAAATTTTTCAAAATTGTCTACTTAAACTCTATGCGGCTTATTTCAAAAATATTTAAGTGATTTTTGTATTTAACTGCTAGCATGTATGAGCGTAAAGTGGTAATTGTTTATAATTTTTTTTTTACGTTTTACTGTGATTTGTGATTGTTTTTGAACTTCATCATAATGTTTTTGGTTTAAATGATAAATTTACATAAAGTTTGTTGAACTCTGTTTATGGTGGACAAAAGCATGTTTGTGTAAATGTTTAGAATATGTTACGAGTTTTTTTTTATAAATTGAAACATAGAACACCTTTTCGTACCAAAAAAATTATTTTGTTTGAAAATAATTTACTCTTAATTATGATTTACAAAACTTAAACAAAAAAAAAATAATATTAAAACAATTTTTAAATTTTTTTTATAGTTTGAAATAGAAATGCTTTCGATAAGAGCAAGAGAAGTGGTAGAAAGAATTATTATCCATAAGATTATGAAGCTAGAAGCATAAAATAAAGTTTTATTGTCCCGATTAAGGTCGAAAGTCAACAATATAGACAAAAAGTACTTTTTCATATATTTGGTACTTCTTTGCATTTTTTCAGATTATGGCTCTTGAAATGTAAAGTTAAGGACTATTAACACTTACTAAGATCAAATGTCATATAGGCTGTTAAAAAGTACTTTTTCACATTTTGGATTCTTTTTTATTTATTAATTTATTTATTTATTTGTTTGTTTTTTGTTTTTTTGGGGGGTCTAGAGCATAAGAAGGTTTACAATTTGCCCAAGAGATCTCCGCAAGTTAATGTGTGAAAGGTAGTGCCTATTTTCATCACCCTTCTCGACTAACCTAACTTAGCTAATGGCTCACAAAATATAAATGCAATTTTATCGATCCCGAATTAGGTCGAAAGTAAACTAAACCGGAATAACATACTTTTATCACATTTTTGGTATTTTTCACATATTTGATTCTGAGAGTGATTCCAGATACATATATTAAATCAAGTTATTAAAATATATATTAAAAATATAATATAAGATATGCCTAATAAAGATTGTATATAAAATTATTAAAATAGTACTTTTCCGCATTTTGTACTTTGTTTTAGTTAATATTTAAACTGCACAGAAAAAAAATGAAAAGTTATTTTAATTAATAAATTTGTAATTCCAATTAAATTTTTATTGATTCTCAGGCTGCAAACAAATTGAAAGTTATAATTAATGAATTTGTAAACTTTAAGTTTGCTTCTTAAAATTAGGAAATTCAATTGAAATGCAACAAAATTAGTTTTTTGAAAAAAAAACTCTCTTATTCCAAACAATTATACGATGAGAATAGTGTTGCGGAAAGAAAAATTTATAATCTTGAAATTAAAAATATACAAAAAAAAATTGCTAACATGTGAGTCGCTGATCAGCTTAGCTTTTAGGCGGCGGCTTGGCTAAAAAACCGGCTAAGCGACTAGCGAACAGTCGCGCCTTTAGGGCTCTCATCTTTGGTTGGGACACCCTTAATCAACATATTTGTTAAGTATCGTTTAAAGCGTTACATATCCATACTTTTGATTAGTTTTTGTTGCAACAAACGTTACGCTTTCAAGTTAAGTTTATTTCTTAAGCACAATTTTACCTATAAATACCTTTTGTTGTAGTAACTTTGTTCATACCTCCATATATGCAACTTTTTTCATTAAAACTCTTAATAAAAATAAAGAAGCACAAGCATTTTCATTATGTTGTCGTGTATATGGGCAATTCCACATAAAATGGGCCCTAATACGAAAAAATTATTTTTTAAAAATTTTTAAAAATCGATAACTTAAAGATAACAATAATAATCGATATATAAATAAATTGATAAATTTTTCTTTGTTTTTTTTTTTTTTTGCTTATTTGCCAAGATTTTAAAATAACCAGCTACGGACTATCACCATCAGTTCTTTTTAAATGGTAGAAAAAATTTTTTGGTAACTTATGATCAAGTTTAAATTTAAAGGCGTACTGAGGACAAAAATCCGTAACAGGTTTTGAAAATGCTTTTAATCGGCTAGTTTTAGTGAAAAAAACTTTTTTAAATAAATTTTTTTTTCAGCAATAACGTAATATATTACTTTCTTTTTAGTAAAATTTAATTTAAACAAGAATTTGCGTTTAAAATAATTTTTGTAGATATAATATGTATATAGAAACACGATCGAAAACACCTTTAGTCATCAAATGAGTTAAAACAAGGTTGTTCTTTTTCTGCAGTATTTTTTTACAATTTTTGAAAAATAAATTTTTTAACGTTATTCCCGTCACAGTCATCTAGTGGTAATTATAAACAAAAACCAAATTGTTTAAATGTTAGCATATAGCATACATTTAAAAACTTGTCGACCTTGAGGTTATAGTAACAATGAGGGGGCTACCAAACCTGTCGCAAAGGAATTGCCCATATGTAAGAGCTTAGCCACGTATGTGTGCCACTTAATAATTTATGACGATCAGATAAACAAATAAGCAACGTTAGTACATCATGAAAATAAGCTTTTGATGTGGTATTTTTCCGTTTTTTCTCTCTGAGCTTAAAAAAATATGACATTGAAACAAAAGTAAGGATATTTCTAAACAAAAGGCGGCTTTTTTCTATAAACCTTTTTAGACATAAAAGCACAAAGTAATAAATTCTAAAGAAATTTAAAAATTAAAAAAAAAATTACATGACAACGTAGAATTTATATCTTTCATATGTGAAAAGTTTTTTTTAAATAGAAATTTAATAAGTTTTTTACAAAAAATGGGAAATTCATAAAATAGTTGTGCATTAAAATATATTTGCTCAAACAAATAATATAAAACAAGTGTGTCATTTAAAACTACCAGTAATTTTGATAAAGAAAAATAGTACTTTAGGTTGTGAAAAATCTAAGTGCATATGAAACTACTAAAAGGACCTTTACTTTGTCACATAGAATGAAATGCGACCCTTTTGCTTAAAGAAGAATTAAACCGAGATGTTTGAAAACTGCATGGCAATAAAAACCATATTTTTTCCCCCTTTCCCCTTTTTACAAATCAATAAAAGTATATAAAGAAATACCGGACTACCGACTGACTGACTGGCTGATTCATCATCGCAAAGCCCAAACGCGTAGAGCTAGAGACTTAAAACACGAATTGTGGGTCCCTTTTCATATAAATATATGGATCCACTTAGATGGGACTTCGTGAAACTCGGACCCGAAATGGGTAAAACTGGGCCGAATATAGAAATATCCGAAAGTTGATAGTACAAAATTTAACTGAACAGATAAGCTGACCCCTGTCTGACACCTTTTTCGAAATTTTGTGCGCCAAGGGATCAAAAAGGGTAAACATTAAATTTACATAGTGTCTAGGCTTAGGAGGAGAAAAAAAAATTAAATTAGATTAGATTGGCATGAGTAAGAAAATTTAGGTAGAAATAGAGAACAAATTTATATAGCTGGTAATAGTCGCCACCTTTTGGTTCATGTCCTTAAGCCAACCGCTATCCCTGATAAAGGACTGGCTAGGCCAGTGTTGGCTACAGCGTACAGGCTACCCAGTCTGTTGGTACGAAAGTGTCTTAGCCGAATGTCATCCAGTGCCGTACAGAAGCACAAAAGATCCACTTTACAACTTCTGAACAAATAAAGATAGAAATATAATATTAAATTTGTATCCTAAGGACTACAAAAAAATAGATAAAAAAGTACATAGTGTTCAGGTACATTTTAAGTACTTTCTTTTACTTCTATGCCAATTAAGAAATAAACATAATTCAGACAGACCTAAACAAAAAGTAAATATAGTTTTGGTACTTTTTTTTTAGTTTGGTACCTTAGTAAAAATATATTTTGGTGCATTGTAAGTACTTTTTTGCAACTTCCAAACGAATAAAGATAGAAACGTTATTCAAAATGCTTTTTATGATGGTTTTTCTTTAAATATTTTTTGTAACTTCTAAGTCAATTAAGCTAGAAAATATATGAATTTATTTCTTATATTTTTTTGAAATTTTGGACCCTTAAAAAGACGGGTGAATATTTTATTTGGTACGTTTTTAAATTTATTGAGCTTTTGTGTATGAAAAAAGGGACATAATTGCTGATAAAAGCTAAAAGTCAATGACCTGGAGAAAAAATATAGCTTTCAGTTTTTTGGTCGTTTTTTTTTTTTTGGATTTCACACATGAAATTAACGTTCATTTACCCAGATTGAGATCTAAACTAAATTAAGCGTTCACAAAACATTTTTTCAGATATTTAGTACTTATTGCATATTTTTATATTATAAGTTTGAAATATGAAATAAAGCACTGTTAACTCAGATTAGTGTCGGGACTTAGTTAAATGTAAAAGAAGTATTTTCCTCCTTTTTGGTACTTTTGAAGGCTAAAGACCCAGATTTGGGTTCTGAAATCAGAAAAGTGGATAAAAGTTGTTGTTTTACATTTTTTTACCTATTTTGCTTAGTTTTGAGATTTTGATTTAATAAATACGACTTAAAGGTCCTTTGACCGTGACTGAGGCCAGAAGTAGACTCAGTCCACAAAAAGTACTTTTTTCTATACTTGGTAAATTTTGAATGGTTTTAAAATTGGTACTAGAAAAGTTAAACTACTAAAAGCAAATAAATTTTTTTTTTTTTTTGGGACGCTTTTTTTTAATATTTTGAAATTAGAATATTAAAGTTTCTGGGTAAAGACGAATTTTACTTTTTATGCTAATGGTACGTTTTCACATTTAGAACGTTACTTTAGTTATTTCTATAAGCTGCACTTACGAAGTAGCAGCTAACTTAGTAGCTCAACAATTATTTTTATTCTAATCTTAAGTAAAAATGTATACATTTCAAAATTTATTTAACATTTTGACACTTTAAAAAAATTTTTTTAGATGTAAGTAAATAGTTGTAAGCAATTTATGGCCTCACAAGCCAAAAACCAAGCTAAATCAATTTTTTTCAATTAATTATTCAGTGCGTGTAAATAAAGTGTGATTTAAAGATCAATTGTTTAAACAAATTTTAATTAACACACACATATATCTACAAATAGAAAAGAAACACAATGATTAATTGTAAATAAAAATGTTTGGATGCTACTAGGAAGTTTACATATTTTTGTTACATCATTATTGTAGTATTTTAAAATACCTAATAAAACAAAAACAACTTTTAAAAATTTAAAAAAAAACAAACAAAACTAATTAAATTGTAACTCACACTTGAAACATCTATTTTTATTTGTTGTTCAATTAGAATTTCTTATTGAAAGTAAGGAAATTGGGGATATTTAAGTGGGAAGACATGCAATTGTAATTAAGCGGCAGCACAAGGTTATTGTACGGAATCTGTAAACAGGTAGTTAGTTTGTTAAACTCAATTAAATGGCAGTTCAATAGCTTAAATAACTGCTTAAAGTAAGCTGTGGCATGACTAATTAATTTTCCGTTAAAAACGATTTTTATTGCAGTTTTATCATTAATTCAAAAGCAATTTACTTGTTTGCCCAAAAAATTTTTTACAGAATTCTAAAGCAATTTCATTAGCAACATTAGGTGTGTTCCAAGTAACTTTGGGCATGTTTGTGCATAAGAGAGTCAAAACAGAATTTACGCTCTCGAACTATTAAACTTACTCAAACCTTCTGGAACAGAAAAATGTAATATTTTAATTGATGTTGCTTACATTTTAATTTTCAACTCAATTAGGCGATTTTATTCGTTGAAAGTCAAAACATATGAATCACTTGTAAAAACATATGATAAATAAAATATATTCAAAATATTTTTACCAAATACTTAGTACGTTTTCAAATTGTTTGTAAATATTTTTTTTGTTTTTTTTTAAATGAATTTTTGGCACTTTTTCAATTTTTCTGATTCAACATTTTTTTACATCCAAATATAAAACAGCTGGTTATAATTTTCATGCACAAACTTATCCAAAGAAAAAGTTTGTGTAGCTTTGTGTATAAAGAGAATTGAAATTACTCTCTAATGAGCGCTCTCAAATGCACAATTTTTGTTATCTGGAATGCTTTTTGGGTAACTTTGTGCAACTTTGGGTAAGTTTGTGCATCATCTGGAACACACCTATTATTAGCACTAAATTTGGTATGAAATTTTTGGGTAAGTAATTAACGGTTTAAAAATTGTTTTAATATTTTCGACTCAAATATGTAACATTTAATTATACCGTCCGTCCGGTGTCCAATTTTACATTCACACTACATATGTTGTACGGGTAGAATGCGTTTGTGCAGATGCTTGTAACGTCCAAAACTAATTATCTGGAAGCCACCTTCAAGTACACAAATCGACCCAGAATCACTTCCTGGATCGATTTAATTATGTCCGTTTGTTCGTCCGTCCGTCTGGCTGGGTATCTCTGTATTCTTGTGAATACGCTACAGGTGGTATTTTTAAAAATAATTTAATCAAATTTTGCACAGATAAGTTTCTTGGTTCTGGCAAAAAGCCTATTGTTTTTGGTGGTGAACGGTCCATTTTTTGGACCATTATTTTCCACTTAAATTTTAAGCACAAATTTATTTAAAAAAATACTTTTAAAAATACAAATAAAATTTCTTCAAAATTCAACTACACATTCTCAAAAATACTTATATACTTAAAAAACTTCTTTTCTTTTGCCAACTTTCAGATATATTTATCACAATTTGGTTACCTACCCGCCTCCGCCCGCAACTCTGCCAATGGCGGACTTTTAGATGCCAGTACCTGGACGAAAGCAGTACAGGATTTTCAAAGTTTTGCCGGCCTTAATACAACAGGTGAACTGGACGAAGAGACCATGAAATTAATGTCACTGCCACGTTGTGGTGTTCGGGATAAGGTTGGCTTTGGCAATGATAATCGTTCAAAACGTTATGCTCTACAGGGTAGCCGTTGGCGTGTGAAGGCTCTTACCTTTAAAATCTCTAAATATCCCAAGCGTCTAAAAAAAGGTGATGTTGATGCTGAAGTTGCCAGAGCATTTGCAGTGTGGGGTGAATACACAGATCTAACTTTTACACCAAAAAGTTCGGGACCCGTTCACATTGAAATTAAGTAAGTTATCGTAAGCTACTTCCAAGCACATATCGCAGACTATATCAAAAACATTCCCTGGATTTTTCAAAATTGTTATTTTTCTAAAACATTTAAGAATAAAGACCGGTACACAGACCTGTCTGAATTTTAGGCTTTCATAAGAAGCATATGAAAAAAAAACTTATTTAAATTCAGGCAACCTTTCGTTTTTCGATATGCAGCCGCTAGACAGATAATCTCAAAAAAGGCAAATGCACCAAAAATGTAAAAAAAAAATATTTTTTCCAATTAATTGACTTTTGACCTCTACTTATATGGGTCAATATTCCTCAATTTCATATTTTTATTAAAAAAAACCCAAAAAAACTGTTAAAATAACTTTTTGTCTGCATATACCATGTTAAACCTCAATTGGGTTCTGTGGTTATTGAACGCAATTCCCATTATGATACTTTCTTTATTGGGATTTTAGTTAAAATAGTACCTTAGAATTATCCAAAAAAAATTAATTATTTTTAATCCTTTAAACTTTTTAAAAACTATCATGTACCAAGTTTCAGTATTTAATATACATTTTTCTTAATTTAAAGGTTTGTTGAAAGTGAACATGGCGATGGTGATGCCTTCGACGGTGTAGGAGGAACTTTGGCTCATGCTTTCTTTCCTGTATTTGGTGGTGATGCCCACTTTGACGATGCAGAATTATGGACCATTGGCAGTCCTCGTGGCACAAACCTTTTTCAAGTAGCGGCACATGAATTTGGTCATTCCTTAGGATTGTCTCATTCTGATGTACGTTCAGCTCTGATGGCTCCATTCTATCGTGGCTTTGAACCGGTCTTCAAATTAGATTCTGATGATGTTTTGGCCATACAGGCATTATATGGCAAAAGATCTTCACAAAGTGGTAACGGTCTAGTTCCCACTAGTGGTGGAGCATATCCACGTACCACACAGCGGCCAGCGTTTGCGCCGCCACGTTCTCCCAGAGATGATCTCTTATGTAAAGATCCCAAAATCGATGCTCTCTTTAATTCAGCTGATGGACAGACATATGCTTTTAAGAGTAATAAATATTACAAACTAACTGAGAATTCAGTGGCCGATGGATATCCAAAACTTATATCCGAGGGATGGCCAGGGTTGCCAGGTATGGGCTTATTTCATTTTATGTATAAAAACTTTGTTGGATTAATTGATGTTTTTTCAGCCGATATTGATGCTGCTTTCACTTACAAAAATGGCAAAACATATTTCTTCAAGGGTACCAAATATTGGCGCTACAATGGCCGACAGATGGATGGCGATTATCCAAAAGAGATAAGTGAAGGTTTTACTGGGGTTCCCGACCATTTAGACGCTGCCATGGTTTGGGGTGGTAATGGAAAAATTTATTTCTTTAAGGGTAGTAAATTCTGGCGATTTGATCCCTTGAAGAGACCGCCAGTTAAGTCAAGCTATCCTAAGCCAATTTCAAACTGGGAAAGCCTGCCAAATAACCTGGATGCTGCCCTACAATATACAAATGGTTATACGTACTTCTTTAAGGGCGACAAATACTATCGGTTTAACGATAGAACGTTTTCAGTAAGTACTAACATTGCGTTCAGTGTTCTTAAAAACTTTAATCCGTTGTTAATACTTATAAAAAGCTTTTAAATACTAAGAAAAATATTTGATTTCTTTTAATTAATTGAGGTAAAGCTTTGAAGTATGTATATGTATAAATCTTAAGACTTGCTACGTAATATAAAGGCACTTTTAAAAGCATTTTAGTTTTGCTTTAAATAAAATATATATGTATAGACCATCACTAAGCTTTTCAGTTTTGTTTTATATATTTTTTTTTTTAATATCCATATAAATTCTTTTCACAGGTCGATTCAGCTGATCCTCCATTCCCCCGCCCTTCAGCTCACTGGTGGTTTGGCTGTAAAAATACACCCTCAACAACAGGTAATATTGTGCAAAGTTCACAGGGATCTGAATTGCATGAATCATCTTTCAATGATTATGATAACGATGATACATTATTTGATGCAGGTGAGTGGAACCGACCCAGGACTAAAATATAAAATTGAAAACTTTTGAAAAACTTAAAACAAAGTCATATTAAATAAGAAATTTTGTATTGTAAATACTTGAAAATAAAAGTAATTGAATTCTGAACAATTCTAAATTAACAAAAAATTAAAATTATTCAAAAATAATTTTCCAAGAATTATAAGCTTTAAGAAAAGTGATTTGTTAAATTAAGTTTAATAAGTAAAAAGTTTGTTATAAAATAAAATTTAATTTAATAATTTATTAACTGTTATATACTATATTTACTATTACGTATAATTTTATTAAATAACATAGAATTACTTTATATGTACATATGTAAAACAAATTTAGGAAAATACATAATTTTGTAATTACATCTATATTTTAATGAACTTGGTATGTCTTTTTCTACTTAAGATCGATATTTTATAAACTCATTTCAGTAACTTATTTCATAAAATTTTTATTTATCTTCTATGGATTTGGGAAAACTTAATATCATACATCTGTTTAACTTAAACTTGTAGTCTTCTCTTCAACCACCACTTTTAACAAATTAATATTTTTCAGTTTTTATTTATCATTTTATATATTTTTTTTTTTTAATTACTTTAAGAGAACTTAGACAAAATAAAATGGTGAGTCCGGTTAAAAAATATTTTTTGTTTCTAATAGCAACCAGCTATGTTTACACTTCAACTCGAATAACTTGATTCACTCTTTAATGTAACTTCGCAAGTTTTCCCTGTTTACACTACATACTCTTGTTTTGAGTTGACAGTTAATTTTTGCAAAAAAAAAAAAGTTTATTTTTAGTAGTTTGTGTAGCTATTTAAACTAAATTATTTGTTTTTTATTTTTGTTTAACTTTATGTTTAATTTAATTCTGTTTACTCTTTTACAACTTTGACAGCTGTTCGGGTAAAATTTTTATTTAAAAATTTCAGATGTCACACGATTTGCTAGTAATTTAGATTATATTTTAAATAGTAACTACAAAAGTGTTACTTCACTATTAAAATTTGTATATCGTCTTTGTTTAAAATGTCGTTAATTGGTAGCGTAAACATTGATTTAGTATATACAATAGTTGTGTTCAATAACTTTCCAGTAATTAACGAGAGAGTAAAAAGAAATATTTTCAAAATTGCTCTCAAAAATATTTAAAAGTAAAAAAACACTTTTACAGTCAAAACTTGTAAGCAAATGTATTTTGTTTTTGTAAACTTATAAAAATTTAAAACTTAAATTTTTTTTCAAATCATAATGACAGAAAGACTGTTTGAATAATTTCTGATAGTAAAATTTTTACTAGTAGAAATTATCAGAAACATTTTTGTTTCTAAACGTATTACGCTCTTTTTTGGCTCTCTAGCTGCTAATTTTTTGTGTACGTGAACACTTACTAGTAATAATTATCGAAAATTAGTGATAATTTTCTTAACACACCTAATGTTTTTTATACATTTTTTCAATTTTATACAAATTTTCTTTTATTCGTATTTTAACCATCAATTACCAAGAAAAATTAAAAGTTTTCATAAAAATTTTTGAAAACGAATAACGAACTCTGCAGTTTATTTAATTTGTATTACTTGTTGAATGCAAGTAAATAATGCAATCTCTAATTTCTTAAAACATAGAAAAATAAAAACAAAAGCTAAAAAAGAAAAGAAGGGAAGTTTACACGTGTTATAATATTAAATTTTCGCTTAACTTTAAGTCAAATAGATAATATTTGTTACCATTAATTAAGTACCTATTAAAAAGTGCTGACGAATACTCTGGCAAGTTTCAAAAATACATTTTACATTCAATTTAAAAATTTTTTAAAAGATACTGAGATAATTCAATTTTTTTAAGAGATAAGAGTATAAAGCTGGTTTTCGCAAATCATTTAAAAAGGGGGTTTATATTTTATAAATTTTTTCTTTAACCAACTAGCAGGTTTTATTTACTTTTAAATTTAAATTAAAGCATTTGTAACCTAAATTACTAATCTTTTAAAAATTTACAATCATCTGCTTTTTCAACATTATAAACAATATCAAATTATTCAAATCTAACCTTATGAATTTAATTTTTTTCTTAAAATCTAACTGTAAATATATGTATAAAAATATATGGAAAGTATTTTTTAAAAAAATATTTCTCAAAAAATTAAATTTCAATAAGTAAAATAAAAGTTTATTCTTTCATAAGCTAAAAAATATATTTCTTACATTTAAAATTGTGGAAAATTAAATTTTATAAACTTAAAAAAACTAACCTTATAAAAAACAAAATTCTCAATAAAATTTTACAAATACTAAAAATAAATTATTTTATGCATTATAACTCCTTAACCAACATGTTAACCATCTCCTTATGTTCTAAAAACTTCAAAATTTTTATAGAAAAATTAATCTCCAGGTTAATTGTAAATTTTTAAGACTAGAACCCAACCATTGAAAAATATGTACATGCAAGTTCAAACAAAGAACTATTAATAAAACTGCTTTTAATTGAAGCTTACAAAATCTTGCAACTAAAATCGAAATAGAAAAGAAAAATATTTCGTTACCCTCATATAGAAAGGCCTTATCTCGTATTTAATAATTCTAATTTTTTTTTACTAATTGTGATATATAGTCATTTGGGCTTATAAAGCATACAAGTTAGGGCCTTTTCATATTAAGGTAACTAAATACATATATATTTAATACTATAAAATTAAAATAACGCAAAATAGTGTGTGGCCTCCTTTTAGTTTAAACATTTACATTTTTTCCTGATCAAAAATTGTAAATATTTTCTTTATTTAATATAAAAAAACTGGACTTATACTTTAATTCCCAAATCGCGTTAAAAACTAATGTTAGAGCGCCACAAGCGTTGAATAAAGTTACTAATAATTATTTTTCGATTTTAAGGCAAAAAAATTAATTTTTTCATATATTTGCTTTCAGCAAAAGCAATTCCTTTTTAAATATCATAATAAAAATCATCAACTAAAAATATAAAAATTAATTTTTCCAATAAAAAACAAAAATCGTAAAATATTTTTTTTTGCAAAAAAAATCAAAAAATAATTATTATCTTTTAATAAAAAAATTTAAATTAAAATTTTAAAAAAACTTAATTTTCAAAAAACGTTGTTAAATACCATCAAGATGGTGTGCTTTACTTGCCTCTGTCTTGTTTTCTTTTAAAATTAAAAAGTTATCTTCAATTTACTTATTTGCGGTCCCTAAAATTTATTAATTTAGGGGAAACAATTTTATATTTGACAGCAAAAAAAAATCATTTAATTTAACATCAATAACTTATATCAATTTCACCCTTTAAAATTACATTTTAAAAAGCGCAAAGCCACGTGACTGAAATCCGCCGCCGACATAAATAATCCTTAATTCTTATTACATTTTTATATAAAATTTTTATACATAATTCTTATTCAACTTTCTATTTCTTTTATATTTAAGCAATCATAAATACAGTTCCCTCTTATATAACCAAATATTCTGTTAAAATTAAGGGTAATTCTTTTTAAGTTGCTTATCAAACAGCAACTAAATAAATTTTTAAAACTGAAAATTTTCAATTAGGTTGTTGCTCGTTTACTATGTGACAAGCCCTTCCTGTTGGTTTTGATAGGCAATCACCTCATTTTAAACTCAGTACGAAGGTTTTGGGGGCAATTCGATTTTGTTAAATTTACTATTAGGACCATTAGACGCTTAGAAATAATTTTCAAGTTGACCACGGAGATTTCTAACAAAAATTTTAGTTTTCTTAAAGAAAAACATCGCAAAAAATTGGGTAAAGCATAACTTTTGTAACAATTTTAAGGCGATTCGCTAACTACCCCGCCCCTTTAAGCGCGGAAAACATGTTGGAGGGCGGATATGATCAACCAACAGCATGAAAGCTTAAAACATGTTAATAAAATTTAAATTTATTTTGTGTATAATCTATTTTTAACATTACTTTCTATTTAATTATTTAAAATATTATTGATTGAAACACAATCGAGATTTAATCTAACAAAATTGACAAGCCCCAATTACATTTAAAAAATGTTGTCTTTGTAATGATTTCGGACGTCTTATTTTAAAAAGGGTTTGAAAAAATGTCTTTCTCTTTAGATTTAAAAACGAGATCAATTTTGATAATACTTAATATAGAGAAAATTTAATATTTTTATTTTCTTGATTACCTTACATCAAATATATATAAAAAGACAAACAAACAAGTACGAGCGCTATATTCGGCTGTGCCGAATCTTATATACCCTTCACATTGGTCTTTAAATATACCCAGCCGAGTAATTTTGTACTGCAAATAATATAATAAAAAACCTTGTGCGAGTTTTAAAGCCCATAGAAAAAATAACAAAATTTTAACGTTCGTATGAATAATAGAAATAGATGACGAAGATTTGAGGTCGAGAGTTTTAAAAGTTTTCGACATTATTCATATTTAAAGGTTAATAAAACTTATTAAATGTTCTAGTCCCCCTGCTCTTTTCCAACTTTTTCTCCAAAATGTATGAATTATTTGATTATTACTTTTTCGATATCTGTTATAGTTTCCGAGATTTGTGCAATTGTAGGAAAAATACCCCTTCCCCTGGTCCTATCTGAAAAAACTTTTTCGATTATTTAGGTCCCTTCTTTAGGAGTATCCGTGCCAAGTTTTGTGGCAAGATTGACTATACTTACTGAGATATATAGGGATATATGCACGAATTTTGTCCTAAAAAAAATGGGTTACTCTGGGTTTTCGCTTATATCTCGGTCAATAGTGAACTGATTTTGCTGATTTTAAATAGCGATTGTCTCCAGGATATTTCATATAGTTTGACACCATTAACTGGTCTGTATCTTTTTATTTGACTTCGGAAACTTGATTTCAACAGACGGACAGACGGACATCGCTAAATCGGCTTCCCTATCTATAAGGATCCAGAATATATATACTTTATGGGGTCGCAAATGAATAATAAAGAAATTACAAACGGAATGACAAAGTGATATATACCCTTATCACTATGTGAAGGGTATAAAAAGCACTTACTTTCACAGCTCGACAGTTATGACAAGTCACCTGGTTTCAAAATGTAAAAATATATATATACATAGTTCTAGGAACAAATGACCATTATTATTTTTGGAAAACTTTGCTCTTCAACTATGAAATTATTGCCTCAAAAACCAGCAGCTTAACCTATAGTGTGCCGCCGATCGTATTTGCGCTCTGATTTTAATTTTTTTTAAGATAACAACATTTGACTGTTTGAATATTGTATAACTTTGCCTTATTATTAAAAAGAACAAAAATGATGTAACATTAAAAACCAAAAATGGCTTAAACTGAAGCCTCAATTAAATTCTGGGGTCAATTTTCTATCTTTCTGTTTTATGTAATCATTATATTATTCTATTTGTTAACTGTTCTACACTTAGTTATACACAAAAAAAAAATCATATAAATAATTTAATTAAGCAAATAAAACTACAAATGAAAATTCATACTTAAGTTTCAAATTATTTAGAATTACATACGAGGGTTGCCATGGATTCCAATAGATGTCAGAGTTTTACTTAAAAATAACTATAAGATATTTTAGTGCAAGAAATTTCTACATTGTGGTTTTATTTCTAAATTAACTCCAAACTAACAATTATAAAAATTTTAACGCGAATTTATTTACTAATTGCTTTTAAATCCAATACAAACAGCTATTGATTTCAATGGCAACCCTAATAATCTGGCATACCAATGATAAATAAAACAGCATATACTAAATGATATATGCTGTTAACACAACTGGGACGAACGACGAATTTTGCACTACACGACGAATTCGTCTGTTGAAATGCGTTGCGTAAATTTGTCAACTGAAACACATTTATAACCAATAACACGGGTGTAATAGAGTGACCATATTTTTTAAAACAGAAGTACTAATTGAAAAAATATTATTTAAAAAAATTAATTTAAATATAAATATAACATAAAAAATATATTAAATGTATGCAACAAATAAAAAGTAAAAAAAAATCTTGAAGTATAAAGTAACTTTATTTAATAACAAAATAACAAAAAATTTAAAAAAATGGTCACTCTGTGCCAAATTTTTCGCCGTTCGTCGGCGTAAGAATAGAAATAAGCCCATCGCAGAGTTCGTTACAAATGACGAATTTTAGTCGACGCACTGTTTGTATGCATTTTGATATAAACAAATGTGTTTTCTTTTCTAAGACGAATGTTTGCAACGAAAATTCGTCGTCATCCCAGTTATGTTTAGAGCAATACATATAGAACATAGAAAAATACTTTTCTAAGAACTCACAAAACATTTAATCATTATTTTTAATAATTTATACCACTTTATAACATTTACAGTTAGTTTAAGAACCCTTACACCTAAAAAAAATCAAATAAATTTATTAAAAAAAAAGAAATATACAAACTAAATTAATTTTTGGTTAGATTTCTGGTCGGTTTCACTAATCTGAATTGGTTATTATAAACAAGTACTTGTACTTTTACACCTTGATTTATAACAACTTTAACAAATAATTGTAGCAAAAATAAAAGCAACTTATTAAGAGTTACTAACATTAAATAAAAAACTAAAGGCACAATCAGATCAATTAAATATTTGCCCAAGAAAACGTAACCACTTTTTTAAGCAAACAATTGTTTGATGCATTTGCCCTTCAATAAATTAATTTTTTAAGCGAATGCGATAAAATTAACCAAAAAGGTTAAGTCGATGTTTTTACAATGTTTAACATATATATCCTTATAATTAAAGGGTTTTAAATCTCTAATATTTAACAGATCTGACTGTACCCTAAGTTTATTGCCTTAACCAAAAATATTTTGACTAACCTGCCTTATAAAAATGGTATTTAGTAGCTTGTACATAAAAATATTTTTTCTTTTCCATTTAATAGTTTTAACACTTTTGTTTCACTACAAATTTTTCTTTAATTATTTATTTTATATATTTTGTTTTCCTTTATAAAAATATATATTATTTTCTCTATATTATTAAAATTATCTAAAAAATTATTTACACTAAACCTGAACGTAGTATTGTTTTTTTATGTATAAATGTATAAAGCCTTTTATGAGCATTTTTTTTCAAATTGTTGTTATTATTGTAGTACACTCCTTTCCCCTTCCTATATAAGAATGTATTTAGACTTCTGAATATTTCCATTTAAGGATCACTTCCATTAGCGCTCCCGGTTCAAAATTTTTTAATCACTATGTGTTTGCTGTTTTCTTTCGGCCATATTCAATTGTTCCACACTTACACACAAGAAAACTAATTTATACACTTAAAGAAAAAACTATGCATGTTTTCAAAAAAAAAAAAAACAAACAAAACAAAATTTCTGGACAAATTGGTGAAAATACAAGGACACCAAAAATTTCGAGTCAAAATTTGCATGAACTTAAAAAAAATTGTAGTGCATGTCTATAATTTGCGAGTATTACAAAAAAAAAATAAAACAAACACTTATATAACAAATAAAAATAAATGTTTCAAACAATATAATTTACTAACTACCTAATAACTACAAAAATTAAGTAAAGTTATTAGACGCGTTTGTTCTAATTAATCAAAAAAAAATTAACAAACTTTTAAGAAATTTTTAAATAAATTATAGAAAAAATATACTAAAATGTTTCACAGATATAGCAAGCAATAGTATGAGATAAATCTAAATTTAGGAAGGTAGGTAAAAACAAGAGGCCTTCCAATGAATGAATGTTTCGCAGCACAAACATTTAAAGACAGTGAACGGCTATTTGTGTGATCCCTGCAACGGAAAAGCTAAAAAGAAACAATAGGCGTGGAAAAATTTACAAAAACTTAGTGATGTTGACGAGCTCCCCCAATCTTTTACTCTTTATGCTTCTTAAGTGAGTCACATCTGGTATTGAATCAAACATAATTCATCGGGATCTGGCCAGTGCGAAGGAAACGCTAAATCAATTTAACTCTTTTCCTGCTTGCCTTAGATTAAATGTTTTCCGCAACTTCATTCAGATTTTCTAAATCTTCATTTCTTAATTTTCGCACAACAAAATCTTTAGAATTCTTATATTTTTTAATCGCCACTCAGGGGATGGCCCCTATACATGCATTTTATTGCGTTAATTCTAGGAAAATATGTTTTGGAGAGGAGGATAAAGAAAGTAGTTTTTGTAGATATTTAATTAATAAAATCTGGATACCAACTGTAACAGAAAAGGCATCTGTAGAAAGTTTATTCTGCATACAAGCTGGGCGAATAAAAGGCAATAAATTTCTCTAAAATACGCAGTGCGATTCACTGGCCAGTCGAGCCCAAATGGATGTGTTGTTCTTGAAAGACAAGTATCCCGCACAAAATTCCGAGTTTTAATAACAAGTTTCCTGATTTCTTCAATATCGATAGATATTTCGACGATGTTCAAGTAAATCGTGGTAATTACCCCAACATCAAATTTACAGCCAAACTAATGTCATGTTTCATAGCAGCGTCTTCCCCATTATATGTATCGCACTTCCTGTAAAGCCGTAAAATAAGACTTGTACTTTTCAACTACATCTCTATATACAATTCAGAGGTTCCAGGTGTAGATTTGCAAATCATGTTCCTTAAAAATTTTTTCATAGAAAGTAAATTTTTACAAGTGAAGGTTACTAAGCTGACGCCCCAACCTTATTGTATCATTCTTGTGGGTGAATGGGTATTAAAGGCAGCTGCCCTAGGTTATATTCATGGGGAACAGTGTAGACAGATTCGTCTGGCTTTGCCAGATTCATATACACATAAAAACAATAGTTAATTGATATATTCTGATCTTACCGACCCGTCGTTAAAACTTATTGTATATGTGTAGTAAACAGGTAACAAAATTACATATTTCAATTTAAAAAACTAATATAAATTCCCCAAATACATTATGAATTAGATATTATTGTTAACAAACATTAAAATAGTTTCCTATAAAATATTAGACACTTCGAGTATCGTCACAACTATAAGAACTTTGTTAAATATAAATATAAAACCAATTTAGAATATTATACATATAAATATTTACAAACAAAACTTTCTTACAAACACGTTATTAACATAATTATTAGCAACAAAAAAAAATTGCATGTTTGTGTCTGTTATGAGTTAACTGAAACTTTAAAAAAATCCAGCTTGAATATAGAATCCAATACTACTTATATTTTTTATAAATTGCATATTTACAGGCGTACGGAAACGTGGATAAATAAATAATTAAATAATATATAAACAGCAACAACAAAAACTATAAACAAAACATTAGTATTTTAAATTTAAACAATACAAAACAATAACATTTACAACATAAATACATCAATTTATGCTAAGAAGATCGCATACGAATAAAAGACTTAACCTAACTTTTCTAAGTTTAAATAAAAAAGAAAAAAAATACTAAAAACTCTTTAAGTGTAGATCAGGGATTGTCAAAATTCTCATTTAATGAAATGCGTCTGTATTGGATAAGAGAAAATTGCCCAGCAAACAAAAAACTAAGCATTGCAAATGTGATGAATTTTACTTTTTAAAGCAAAATGGAAATGAACTTAAAAAAAGTTATTAAAATTAAATACAAAATATGCCTCAGTTATTACAGAATAAGACAATTTTTTTTTCACACATATTCCATTGGGCGAGTTTAATTTACAGTTAAAACTTAAAAAATTAAGTGTATTTAGGTATTATAAATTAAGTTTTTCTTGTTTTCTTTGTTTTAAATGTTTGGTAACATAAAATGTATTGCATGTTACCAAAAGCATTTTTAATGACAAAACAAAAATTTTTATCTTCCATTATACTATTTTGTTTGCTGGTTTATTTTGAAATTAAATCAAAGCTGAAAAAACAACAAAGCTGAAAAAAAAACAGTAAGCATCCGCCCATGTGCACTCGTTAACACTCAATTAACGACTGAAATCAAACTGAAATAAAAGAGAACAAGCGTCGGTGTGAGTTTGTTTTTATTGTTTTTGTAGCACAATTGTGCACTAAAAATGAATTTTTGACAACCATTGGTGTAGATAGTAATTATTAGCTGCAAACTGTTTTTGATTTTATTTATATGCTCGTGCTTTCTATCTCGCTCTCTCTTTCTCTACACTCCTTTGACTCGTAACTATATGTTTAAATGCTTAGATGTGTTGCTAAAGGAATTAGTAAAAAACTTTTTTTAAAAGGGTACTGTTGCACTTAAAATTGTTTCTTTTTGTTTTCTCTTCTTCTGTCTCTATCTCTTTGTAATTGAGTATGTACAAAATGGCAACAACAACTTAAATTCCCGCCGCACGTTTAATTTGATTGGTTTTGCTTAGTTTTTATTTTTTTTTTTGTTATTGGAGCAAATTTTTTATTAAACTTTTGTTAAAAAAGCAATATTTTCTTTTTTATTTATTTTTTTACAAACAATATGACATTAAAAACAACAACAACAACAATATAAAACATAAATAAAATATTCTTGAATTTCTAATGTGGCACAATTAAAAAAACAGATTTGAATACAAAAGATGTTAATAATGAACGAAGATTTGCGACGCCTGGCTGGATGTGGAATATAGCACGTTCATGGTTTTAAATTATAAAAACAGCAACAAAACAAACTTTAAGTTAAAGTAACGTGATTTATTGTATCAAAAAAACTAAATGAAAACTAATTTGTCATTAAGGCCCAAAAGGTAAAAACGAAACAACAACAAAACACAAAAAATTTTTTTTAAAACACATTTTACAAAAATAAAATTCAAAGAAAAATATTACGCGTTACATTATACAGCTACCAGCTATGCAAGTCTGTGTGTGTGGTCATTGTTTTGTACTTCATATGTAAAAATAAATGCGCCGCCATATCCATCAACGTTATACCTATAAGTAGATGTCGGAACGCGCGATGCGCATGTTTAAAGTATTAAATCCCTAAAAAGCTAAACGTAAAACAATTATGCTGCCAACAATTTTGCCATAATTTATTCGTTTGCCATATTAAAAATTATAATTTTTACTACTACAGCAATGCTTGAAAAACTACAACAAGTACGTTTAAATTTTATTTTTATTTTTCCTTTTTTTTAGTTAAAAAATACAGCACAAGAAACGTTCGGTTTAGTGTAAATTTAAAACATTTTTTAACAATATTTATTGTGTATGTATGTACATATGTATGTATGTACATATGTATGTATGTATATATTATTTATTACATTTTTATAACAATTGGATTGTTTATCATAAAAACTTGTATATATCATATGGTTTTACTAATTTAAAATTTTAAAAGGCTTAAATTGCATGTTTTAAAGTAACGAGGCGTATGATTAACGTTGAACTTAAATTAATATTGTTTATTCGACACGTCTTGCAGCAAGTAATAAGTTTAAAAGTGTTGTCAACACTGAAATTTTTTGACTAAAGAAATTTAATCTTTTAACAAATTATAAAACGATTTTTTTTTTTAAATCTCTGTTTAATAAACATTTTAATTATCAAACATATTACTGTGAATAAGAGGGGCCATTTTTTAATTTTAATTGTAATTAAGACCTTTAAGTTTATTCTAACATTAAAACGTTTTTTAAGGTTATATCTATGTTCAAATTTAACCTTAAAAAATTCTGCATATATTCTTCGAAATTTTTATTTAATGTCGCACAGTGAAGTTAATTCATATTAGAAATAAATAAAATATGGTAAATCTAATTTAATAAAATATAATCAGACCTAAAATTTTTAGAATTCTTCATAATCTTTCAAACATTTTTTTAATTCTAAGCAAGGACACTCATGCACCCGAAATTTTTAAAAGACTAGAGATATTTACAAGGTTTGTATTAGGTAAAGTTTATCCATATGCATTTTATTGGTTCTTATACCAAATTGTCAGTAGACGTCAACCAAATTCTTGAAAAAACTCATGAATATTTTCTGTTTCAACAAACCGAATTTCATTATTAAACTGTTGTGTTTTTTGAAAGGACTCTTGAATGTTTTGGTTTGTTTATAATAATTCTTAATAGGTTTATTGAGATTATTATATAAAGGCAGAAAATATTCATGAGTTTTTTCAAGAATTTGATGAGTTTACTGACGATTTGGTGACAGAACTAAAGAAATGCATATAGACACACTTTACTTAAAATAAACCTTGTAAGTAAGCTAAGAAAATTCGGATCAAATCCTTAATAATATTTAAAAATTGTTGTAAAACTAAAAAGATATCAAAGAATATATGAAATCCCTTTTAAATTTGGCACACACACCTTAATTGGCAACATATAATCAAATCTTGAATCTCATCACTTAAGCCTCCACGGTCGCCAAATTTTACAGTTCCGGACTTCTTTTTGTGGGGATATCTGAAAAGCAAGATTTATGCAAACAAACCAGAAACGCAGTAGCAACTCAAACAAAATATTCATGATGAAATTATTGAAATACTGCGTGAAATGCGTGAGAATGTAATGAAAAATGTGCTCAGATGGGTTCGCATTTTTGGGGCTAACAGAGGCGGACATTTATCTGATATCGTATTTCATACATAATTGCCAGCATTGAATAAAACATTTATCAATATAAGATCCATTTACTTTCATTAAATCAAAAATTATAAACAAATAGAGGAGTATGCCTTGAAGGCGGACACCCTGTATAATGAGAAGAAAATAACTTTTAAAATATATTTATTTAGAAATAGAAAATTACAGATACAGATAGTATTCCAACGGATTTGGTTTGGGGATTTTAAAAATTATTAAAACTGCTCTTACGAAGTAGTGGGTTAATTGCCAATTATCAATCATCGTAAAGAACCTTTAAAATGTTGTTGTATGTAATTTAAAAGTTCTTGTTCTTTTAGGATTGTGGTAATATATTACATCATTTTTAATTGTATTTCACAACTTTTTAATTATTTTTCAGAAATTTCTAATTCAATTTTAGGACTTTTTTATTAATTTTTATAAATTTCTAATTCCGTTTTAAAAGTTTCTTATTCTATTTCAGAACTTTCTAACCCAATTTCAAAAAACTTATTTAATTTATTTAAAATAAAGCTTATATATAGTCAATTACCACTATACTTTTTCGAACTATGTTAGATTAGGTAGAACAGGCAGCCGTTGAAGGAAAGGATACAGCTCACTTGGGTCCGCTTAGTTCGGTCCCTTTGTGTTACCTGAAGAGGCAAATAGAATAGGTTGAGATGAAAGGAAAGAAGAAATTTAAAGAAGGATAAGAAAGAAAGGAAAGAACAGAAGAATAAAGCAGACTTTCCATGGTCTCTGGTGGGAATCGAACCCACAACCTCCAGATTGGTAGACTCGTGCACTTACCACTAATCTACCGGGGCACCCGGTAATTCAAGGCGAATTTATATCAGATAGACTTAATTCTTTAACCCCTAAACACTTCATTGTGTTGCTTTTCCCCAAAACTTAGTTTTAGTTTTAAGTTTATGGTTAGAACAAGTAAGACCATATTAGACCCTACTCCACAGGTAATTTTAAATTATAAATCAAAATTGAAAAAAAATTTGTGAAGGCGAAGAGTATTCACATGGTGGTAAGATATCTGACAATATTATTGTCAGGTAGTAGTTAAGAAGTAATTTTACACTGATTTCCTTTGCCAATGTTGCCGGAAAAAATTGCCAGTTCAGACAGTTGCAAATTGTTAAAAGCAACATTTCTGACAGCTTTGCAATATCTGTCAACCGTCTGAACAGAGCGTTGATCTTCAACCATTTGAGATCATCAACTGTGTTATTGAGTTCACGATATTAATTTTCCTTTAGGGTTTCGTCATAATATTTTTTTACTAATAAAACAAGCCTTATTAATTAGTACCAGTTTAGCTTATGTTTATACGATCTTTTAAATAATTTTTTGTAGATTTAAAAAAGTTATCAAATATTGAATCCAGTTTATTTTACACCACTGTTATATTGGTGATAAAAAATCTAAGCAGTCGATTATACTGGCTTTATGATAAACAATCCTTTGAATTTTTTTTTTTTTTTTAAGTTTAGTAAAATTATATATTTTTTAAAATAACATTATGATTTTTATTTTTTTTAAATAATATTAAATATATTTTCTAAATTTATTCACGCACAATTTTATGATAAAAAAAATTATAATTTTTTACACAGAAATTATGGTTGAGTAAAGTCACGCAAACATTTTTTGAGCGAATAACTAAATTTATGTTTTGTTTACTGGGATAATTTATATGTTTGCCTTAAACATTTTTCTTTTGTAAACAATAATTTAAATAAGGAATAATAGGAATTTAAAGGCAATATATTATTGGTTTGTCGGCAACATATGGTGCAATAAATGATAAACAGTTTCAACTCAAAATCATAAAGTTCCATGAAAGGCTTCTTTTCTACCTTAAAAAGATTTTTAATCAAATTGAATCCAACAGTATAAAAAATTATTGAATTAAGGAACTGGCTAAAAAAAGATTTTTAAGTTTTATGAATTCGTGATTTCAACTGTTTTTCATTTAGTTTGGTTTTTTGACAACCATAATATGTTTAAAGTAATCATGTTAAGAATTTCAGTAACTTGGTATTTTTGTCATATTATTTTTGCTCATGTTTCGTTACCATACTGAATCATGTATATTTTTTAGTTTAAACTTTTAACAACAAATTTTTAAATATATTTAATTGTTTTCTTTTCGTTTTAAATTCAGGATTTGATGATCATCAGCCCAACGACGATCCCACTGCAGATCGTTCAAATATGTCAAGTGCCACCACAAATAACAGTAACAACTTCAATCGTCTGATATTGGCAACAATTGTTATGGCATTTGTAACAAAATTGATTGCTAGCTAAAAGCGTATTGATTTTATTTTATTTATTTTTTTGGAAAAGTAAGTTAAGAAACCATTTCGTTGAAAAGATGACAAAAAAACTATTTTTTTAATTAGAAAAAACTATTTTTAATATTGTTTCAAACTATAATGGCAAAAAGATTAAAAACCAAACAGCAGGAAAGAAAAAATGAAAAAGAAACTGTTTTTTTGTAAAAATTATTTTGTACTTTACCTTATTATTTTTTAATTACCATAAGTTTAAACAAAAAGAAGCCAGTTAGTCATAAGTTAACTTAAAGTGCCTTCTTCCTCTTCCTTAAAACTAAACTAGACAGCAAGTGGTTATATAGTCGAAACTTAAAAAAAAATATTCAAAATTTTCCTAAACATCTCTTTTTAAAAATTTGCAGTAATAATTTACACTTGGAAACTACTTTTATCAATAATTGTGATAATATTTGACAAAATTCATAAAAAAAAACATAAAGAGTTTGAATTATATTGCCATTTGCTCTACAAAACATTTTCCTTATTGTAAATACTTATATGTTAAAATAAAAAATATTTTTTACTTATTTCTTAAATTTAAAATTTAAAATTTAAAATTTAAAACTTAAATCATAAGGAAAAGTAATTAAAATCATATCATTTAACTCCTATACGAGTTAAGAACCATATTAACCTTTGAAATTATCATAAACATTCCTTAAGGCTGGGATTCACTATCCTTTACTATCGTATTTTTAAGGCAAAGAAAAATTTAATGGAATTATTTTCACACCGAAAATATGGCAAAAAAAAACGTGTTGTTGGGGTGTTGTCACCCTAATACAAAAAAAATTTTTAGGAAATTCTGGTATTTACTTCATAAAGTTCAAATCTGAACACATAAAAAATATTCAAATATGTTGCATTTCAAACCTACCTGTCCAAAACTCATTTACAAATATTTATTATTTAACACACAGGACATATCTAACGATTATGTGGAGCAGTGAATCCTTCCCTTTGACGAAAACAATTGATACAATTAAAAACAATTTTCTTTAAATAATAATTTATGTTAAGAGTTTTTACATTTAGACCAGGGTACACTAAAACAGGAAATATCAAGAGCCCAGCTGATTATGAATATTTGAAAAAGTGAATGTCAAATTTATTAATTTTGTATAAAAATTAAAATTTATTTTGACATTCACTTTTTCAAACACAAAAATGTTTTTTATTGTGCATGATTGAAACTTTATTTTAAATTAAATAAAAAGCAAAAACCAGTTTTAAATTGTTGTTTCTCCTTCACACCAGTTTACGTTTAAGTAAAAAAAATATTAATAAAAAAATACATAAAAGTGTTTTCATTTATTAAAAAAAATATAAAAATAAATTTTATTTGGTGTTGAAAACAAAATTTTTTTTTTCTAAACACGAGCAATTTTAAATCATAAAAATCCATGTTAAATAGATGTAATTATAAGTTATTTATAAATATATATTTTTTAATTTCAGCTTTTTGTTTAAAATTTTTAATTTTTTAATCGATATAAAAGTCAACAATTTAATATTTCATAAGTAAAAACGATATTCTTGTCGGAATTAATATTTAACTCCGAATATTATTATTGTAATCAAATTTATGTAGTTATTTAAATATGTATGAATGTATAAAAATTTAATAGAATTGTGTATTATTATAAATTCTAAAAATTTTAAAAAATTATAAAAAATGAACAAATAAAGAATATTGAAGAAAAGAACAAATTATTTTACTTTTTTTCTTACATGTCAAGAAACGATTGGAAATTTTGTTTCATGACTTTTCGAAGCGAAAAGTTCTCACCAAAGTTACAGAACATAGGCACAGATTTCTTTACCTTTTGCAAATTGTTGTATATTTTATTTAGCAAATAAAATTTTTTTTTAACTTTATGTTATAAAAACAATAAAAAGGTGAAACAACCTAAAAAATTATTCAAATGCAAACTTTATTAAATGGTGGCTTTCTAAAGTGCCTTAAATATTTATGTAGAAGGAATAATCATAGGTACCATTATCTTAAATAAATATATATTTAAACAAAAAACCATTTTAATAGTTTCCGTAAATAAACAAATAATGTAATTACAAAAAATCCTTTTATTAAGAACTAGCACGTGACCCGCTACTTCGTAAGCGCAGTTTTAGAAATTTATTAAGTGAAGGTGATGTTTTGTGCCTTTATTTCTTAAACTCTTACCAAATATACAGTACACAGAAAAAACTTCAGAAACTTTTTTAAAACAAATAGTTTTTTAAAATAATAGTTGTCTTTAGTAAATATTTTATTAGATTCTAATGATATTGCTATATGATTTTTATGTCAAACAAAATAACCACAAAACCATTATATATTTTGTATTCTTTTTTTTTACCCCTTAAGGAACAATATTTTAAAAAAGTACCAAAAATATATTTTTAATTTTTTGAGACCTGCAAAACGCAATCTAAATGCAGTTTCTACCTTTATTGGTTAAGAAATTACAAAAAGTACCTAAAAAGTACCAAAATGTAATTTGTACCCTTTCTTCTATCCCCTAGGGTCTTAAGTTTTTGAAAAGTATAAAAAAATATTCATATTTTGTCAAGACTTGTCGAACGCAGTTAGAATTATGTTTCTATCTTTATTGGTTCAGATGCTACAAAAAGTACTTAAAAAGTACCACTTTACAAACTTGTACTCTTTTGTCTGCCCCTTAGGGTCTAGATTTTAAAAAAAGTTTAAAAAATATATTCATATTTTGTCCTGACCTGTCGAACGCAAATTACCTTTATTAGTTAAGAAGTTACAAAAAGTACCTAAAAATTACAAATATGTAATGTGTACCCTTTTTGTGCCTAAGGGTCCAACATTTTTTAAAAGTATCGAAAACATATTCTTATTTTGTCGATACCTGTTGAACGCAATTTATATTACGTATTTATCTCTATTGGTTCAAAAGTTACAAAAAGTACCAATATAGAATTTTTACCCATTTTTGAACCCTTTTTTACCCCTCAACGTCCAAATTTCAAAAAAGTGGCATAAACATATTCATATTTTTTTAGTATCTGTCGATTGCATTTTGAACTATGTCTGTACCTTTAGTCGTTTAGAAGTTACAAAGTGGACCTAGGCACTATCAAAATTTAGTTTTTACCCTTTTTTAGCCTTAAGGGTCTAAAATTTTGAAAAAATGCCAGACACGGGTCTGCTTATTTTTTGAGTAAAATACGATCCTTTTAAAATTTTGTTTCTATCGTTTGTAGTTTAGGAGATATTAACTTTCGGATGGAAATATCCGAAAGATTATGATCTTATAGCAGTTGCATTGAAAAAAGAGGTTAAAATTTTTTAGCGCTTAGAAAAACACCTACATCCCCATATGTTTAACAAACGATAATCCTAACCGTATGTGAAAAGAAGGAAAGAAAATTTTACTTTCCGTTAAATATTCTTTCCTTTTTTTTTATTAAAAATAAACTTTATAAAACCTCCGCTTCTTTAAACCCATGATTAAAAAGCACACGTCCAACGAAACGCTATAAATTTCTTTTAAGTGGTACTAAAGACATAATAATGTTTTAAGTAAAACAAAAATTTTTACGCTTTTCTTCTTTATTTAGAAAAAATTTTTTAAATTTACAAAAACATCACTGAAAACAACAAATAAAAAGAGTCAGCTGACCGAAATATGAACAGATGTATGTTCTATTCTATTACAATTTTTTACAATTGCCGATAAACCGGCAAGCAACATCGTCTCAAGACAGTTAGAAAATACCAATTAGGAATTTATTTTGTATTTAATTAATGTTTCTTTTTCATTATTTTTGATGTTGCCGTCGCTAAATAGAATAGGGATAAATATTATTTTATTAAAGAGTAAAAATACATAAATATTTTTCATTTAATATAAAAAAACTAGTGGTGCAGCAAATAGACTCTTTAAAAAATGTTGTTATTTTTTAAAATGTAAAATAATTGTAGAAATATTTGCATGCAAATACCCTCTAAGCAATTGGAGGTTATTTTTGGATAAAAGTATCTAATAGGTCACTACTTTTAATCTACTGGTTGATAGTAAACATTTTACAAAAACAATTTACATTAATTTCGATATTTTAACTTTGTTATGTTAAAATTCATTGTAAAATTTAAAGCTGAAAAACTTATAATATTTAATCACTTTTTTGTATTAAAAGTATAAAAATATAATACTTTTTCGATACAAACTTTGGTTACATAGTAGATATTTTAAAAACAAAAATTCAAATTTTTTCAAATTATTGCCTTAAAGAAGTAACTAAATAGTCCCATTAAGTAAGTATAATAGTAGTGAAACGTTTTTTCCCGAACGGGGACACTTTTTAGATAAAAAATTTAAATTATATTCGATGAGTTTAAACTTCCTTTTGAATCGAATAATTGTCATTTTAAGTAGAAACTGCTTGAAGGGTAGTGACATAAAATTTAATAATTTAAAAAAAAATCATAAGTCAATCGATTTTACTATCCGTTTGCATACGTAACTTTAAAATACATGCATGTATGTATATATACATAAATAAATAAATATTTACAAAGTTATACAAAAGAAAATAGTTTACTTTATAAGTGCGTTTGATTTTTTTTTTTTTTGACATAGTTCATCATAGCTCACTATCTGAGTCTGCATCAAGTTGTTCATATAGCCTGTCGAGATTATCATCATATAAAAGATTAGAATTTTCGCAAATAGGTTTTGTGACTGAAACAGGATTTGGTTTAATTGCCACTAGATCCGTTTGCCGATGGAAAAATAAATTGCCGAACAGTGAGGTGTTTAAATTATCTAAACAGTATAATTGTTGCGATATGTTGTCGGAAAGTATGATGACTTCTGAAAAAAAAACATAAACTTTATATAAGTTGTGTTATCATTGTTACAACAAGGTTAGGATTTTAATGTAAACTTATTTGCACAATGTCATAATGTTGTTAACGATGATGAATACTTTAAAGACTTCAAAGAAGAAGAAGAATGAACACGATCACTACTCGGATTCGAAAAACAGCATATAAATTAGATTGTTAAAGAAATATTTTTTTTTATATTTTTGATACTTTTTGAATGTTTTAATACTATGGTTCTAAATACATATATATGGAATAAATGTCTGTTGACCCCGATTGATGCCATAAGTAAGCTAAGTGAACAAAGTCATTTTTCAAATTTGTGGCCCTTTTTCATTATATTAGGATTTTGATTCTTGGTACATGTATGAAATAAATTAAGGTTAATAAAAAGTACTTTTTTTATTTTATTGCTACATTAATTAAGTTTAAAAAACTACAAAAAAAAAATTTTTTTTGGTCACTAAATTTAGAAATGTTTCCATTAATCTAAAACTCAATAATAATAACAATATTAACTTACCATCATCCTTTTCGTTGGATGAATCATTACTTTTTGACACTTCAGTTGTTTTGATATTATTACTATGTGGCTGAATAGGTGAGCTTGAAGACGAATCACTATTACAGGTTAAACTTTCCATATCACAATCTCCATTTGTAGTATTTGCTTTATTTAATGGTGCCAAAAATATATCTTCATGTTCCACTTCTTCCTTAACAGCACTTCGAAAAGGTCTATAGGAACCTAATTTATTATTTGCGGGCACCAAATCATCTTCATTGTTAACCGAACTGGATATGGGTAATAAATCGTCTAACGTATTACTTGTATTCAAATTTTGTGTAGTTTGTGAATTTTTATTAAATGAAAAATTTCTGTCTGTTTTTAATTGCGCTGCCTTTTTAACATTTCTATCGATGCATCCATTCGCAAAAATACTTAAAGGTTCCTTTTTAACATTTGCAATTGAAGTTGTTCTATAAAATTCATCATAATCATCTGCAATGCTATAATTGCTTAAATCATTTTGTTTATTTCTAAAAAGCAAAGCAGTCGAAGGTACTAAATCGTCATTATCGTTTGTGTTGCTTTGAGTTGGTGTAGAGCCGTTAACTGTGGCAGCTGTGGATGTTCGTTGTCTTTTTCTTCTACTTTGAAATGATGGTGCATTATTATTTAAAGAATTACTTTGTATTGCACTATATGCAAGCGTGGCGTTTAAATTATCATTGTTCGTCAAAGTTTCGTGTTTAACACAATCTACCGAAACGGACTTCCTTGAAAACTGATTTTCTTTGCATGCATTACTGTCTCCTACAAAGGGTTCCCTTTTTATGCTGGTAGGACGTATTATTTCATTGGAAGTATTAGTTTTTGTTGCAGTTGGTAGTTTAGCATTTTTATCATTTTTTGCCTGTACTTGAGCTCTGTGAGAACTTTCTAAAAACTCTGCTAAGCTGTTAGTGGAAGCTGTAGAGACGGAATCTGTTTCATCTGTTGTAGAGTTTAGATACACCAAATCACTGTTAAGTAGTTTATTTGGCCCTTTATCATTATTTGTATTATTATCAACATTAGGTGCTGCAAAAAATTCATTGTGTAACGCGTCTTTTTCCTCCTGCTTAATAACATTATGGTTGCAAGCTTCTAAACGTGAAATCGCCGCCCTATCACGTATAACTATATCTGCATGATCTATATCTTCAGGGTCAGGTTTTATGTTGACATTAGGCAGTGTACTTGAGTTAACTGTAAATTAATTAAAAAATAGAATCAATTCTTTTTAAAACCGACTCGAATGCTAACTTCGGTCAAGTTTTATTTCTTCGGTCGAACCAAAACGTAAACCGAAACAAGCAGAACTCATAACCTATTATATAAGGAAGGGTTGTATGTATGTTTGTATTTTATAGCTGGCCCCACCAGTGGATTGATTTTTTTGAAATTTTTACAGGGAGTTACATCAAGTCTGGAAAGAACAATAGGCAACTTTTTTAAAATTATTGCTGCCACGCCCACACTACGCCTATTTATGTGGGAAGGTCAGGTTATGAATTAATTTAACAAAATTAACCATAGCCATACTGATCAAACGCGTAGAGCTAAATACATGAAATTTATAACACGTGTTAAGCTTTCCATGTTTTTTTAAATGCAGATAAATTTTAAAAAATTGGGCTCGTAAAGGGATAAAAAGGGGGCAGAGAGGGAAAAATCTATCTTCTGTAGTATACAAGATAGAAACAAAACTTTTTAAGTTTTTGCGTTTTCCTTAAGAAATAAATAGGCAACAATCTGGGGTTTTTTTAAACTTTGGACCGAAAGGGGGAAAATGGGTTAAAATTATATTTTGGTACTTTTTGTTACTTTTAAACCAATAAAAATAGAAACATTATTTAAAATGCGCTCGATAGGTCTTAAAAATATATGATTACGTTTTTCGTACTTCTTTTTCAATTTTGGACCCAAAGGGACCCTAAGGGGAAAAAGGGTTAAAATTATGTTTTAGTACTTTTTGTAACTTTAAAATCAATGAAGATAGAAACATAATTTAAATTGCATTCGTTGCAGGTTACCAAAATATGTTAATATGTTTTTGGTACATTTGTTCAATTTTGGCGCTAAGGGGTTCTCAAGGGGTAGAATTATATTTTGGTACTTTTTAGAAGTTTATAAAAGAATTTTTGCTAACTAAAGCTTTCTGAATATCTCCAAAACTATAGAACTGGTGAATTCCTAATTTTTATATGTTAATTAAATATTTACAGCGCTGACTTATAATTTGTTGCAACTTATGTGGGGCAACTAGTAAATTAAAAAAATATATAAATGTTATTGTTTACATCTTTTGATTATAGATAATGAATAAACAATTTTACTATGATTAAAGTAGCGAAGCACACCGGGGTTTAGCTAGTACTTTATAAAATGGAAGTTATTTAAATATTTAATACGAACAAAAAAGAAAAATGTTTTAAATCTACTGCGCGTCAACAGGTAAGCATTAGGTTTAATTGAATTAGAAATTTAATTACAATTTTTTTCTATATAATACAAGGAAATGGTGGTCCAAGCCTTTTTGGACGTTAACTTTTGGGCTCTAAATTCACGTTCTAATGGATCGGGCATTGTGAATTAAAGCATTATTATGCTGAAAATACCACTTTAGAATCCCAAACAAGTTTCGAAAGTGGGAAAGAGCTGTTTTTGAAACACTTTTGTAGTTTTTCACGCTCATTGCGACTCGCAGGTGTCATAGTACCATATTGCTCTCCACACCATCACACTCCTCTCTCTGATGTGCCGGCGTGGCCTGATGGGTACAATTTCTATCTTAATGACCTATAATGACCTATAAAAAGCGGAGCATTATCTGAAATAAAAAGTTTAAGGTTGCTAGTTTAATTTAATAAAATTTGCAGGGATTTCCAGCTTCCTGTATGAAGATAAAAGTCGTTTAGGGGTTTTACCCTGAATCAACGAGGGATACCCTGGCAGCATAACCTAATGGTTGGCCATTAAATTAAAAATAAAAAAAACCCCCCCTTTTTGTTTTCTTGTAGTGGTTCAGTTGCCATTAAATGCATCATATTAATGGTTAAAACTATTTTGAATAAATCCATTACGTGAGCCAAATTTTAATTTTAAATTTTTTAACATTAAAAATATATACTGCATAATTAGTTGCAACTTACGTGTATTTGTTGTATCTTCATTAGCTTCATTTGAGTTCCTTAAATTAGAGTTTGTCTTTTCCATTTTACTCATATAGGGCTCTGCATTCTCATTGCAGTTTAGAGACAAGTTTTCAGTATTATTGAATTCATCATTAGCATTTTCAATATCATCATCTTTATTGCCTTCATTTGGCGTACAGAGACGTCTAAAACGTATTGCTAAAGTGCGTCCACCTATTTCAGCATTCAACATACGTTTGTAGGCCTCAATTGCCAATTGCACATTATTATAACGAATAAATGCATATCGGGTGTATTTCATACGTGAAGCGAAACCAATATCAATACGAGCGGCGCCGGGAAAATGTTCCTTTAATGTTTTACACGCTACTGTCGTCGGCAGGTTGCCAACATACAAAGTGTATGGATTTATATCACTAAGCTTAGTGCAATGATTTTTTTGGTTAATTTCTTTAATATCAACTGATAAAAACCCCGTACCAAATGGTATTTTTGAAAGCTTTTCAATTGTTTTCTCAACGTCAGTGCCGTGTTTTAAATGGACAAGACATTGGCGGGGGGAATAATTTAACTGAAAGTGAACCGATTCTATATCAGGGCTATAATTTTTTATACTGTCACGGCTTATTTCTGGATCGGGAAAATGTATTATAAGTATGTTTTTTTGTGGCTTTCTTTTCATCTCTTCCTCGGCCTTTAGTGCCAGTTGAGCATCTTCCTCCGACCAGGGTTTACTTAAGTTACTACGTTTCGACAATGTTTTTCGTTTAAGTTTCATTTTAACAATAGTTTTTGTTGCTAAGAAAGATATTAAAGTTTATAAGTTCTTCATTAAAATCTTTTGAGATTCAGGGATCATAAACGGTTACAACCTAATAAATAATTTTTATAAGCTTGGAATTTTATAATCAAAGCCTTAAAATAAACCTTTTATAAATACAAACACAATTTTCGTTTTCATTAAAGATTTAATTTAGGAACTTGTCTAATTTTTTTGTCCCAATCCCCTTAAAAGTTTACAATTGAAATAAAATTTCCGGAGGCTCACAAACATTTTGCATTTTTAGCATTGGAAATATCAACTCTGCAACTGCCATCAATGTTTTAATCTCCAATTGTAATAATATTATTCTAAAATGGCAACAGTTGGTCAGTAGCAGTTGTTTGGTTTAATTGTAATCATGGCAGCAAATTTCACATTACAACTGAAATAGAGTTGAGTCGTAAACCGTAATAGGGGCTTTTAATAATATATAAACAAGCAAAATGCTGTTTTATAACTGCAAAAATACGCAACAAAAACGCGTGGAAAACAGAACATGCAAAAAAAATTTGGCGATTTACAAGTCTCATGTGATTTGACAATCACGTAAGAGTCATAACATGGCCCATAATTTCTGCGGAGAGCAAACTGACCCGCTCTAGTGTGAATATCTGTGTATGTGTAGAAAATAAATTTTCTTTACCTAAGCTCTTACTATTTGGTTGACTGGTTTTGGAATCTACGCTTGTTGGTATTGACTTCGACAGTGCAAATGATGGTGTGTTTAGAGTTGACTGTGATGAATAGGGTGGCAAAGGTGGCAAAGATGGCGGCAATGGATCAGTACTGGGTAAAGGAGGATGTATTATTGGCGTATTTTGATGAGCTGTTGAAGGATTATGCTGTTGCGGCAGCTTAGGCGGTGGTGTTGATGTTATAGTTTGCCACAGTAATGGATTTATGCTATCTGCCACACCAAATCCAGATTTTGTAGGAGTGAGCAAGTGCGAATGGTAATTAGAAGGGAAAGCGCCACTGTAATTATGTCCATAAAAGCTCAAACTATCCATTATTGTTGGCGCCTGCTGCTGCTGCTGTTTGTTTGGGTGTGGTTGTTTGTTCTTTTCTGGTATTGAAGCAGACGCCATTGTAGACATTACTTCGGCTGATGATGAATTTAGGACATTTTGAGTATGTGCTGAAAAAGTGGAAGACGAAGAGGATGATAATGTTGGGGCAGACTTTGGTAAATATGATGACGGAAGTTGATGTTTATGATTTGCCCTTTTTGGCGAAATTCCATAAAAATTTCTAGGTTTTCTGTTGTATTGATGTGATTTATACGGTTCTGTGTTGTTGTCATACGCCCTACTTTGAGAGTATTGATATCCAGAATAGTTTTGGTACTGGTATGAAGAAGGGCTGCTATTATTAGCACAACCATTACTATTTGTCACATATCTGGAGCGTTTACTTTGACGCATTGGAGAGTCTCCTGATCCTTTTAATGAGTTATTATATTTATTCATGTCTATTGAATGCACTGTTTTCTTTTTTATTAATACATTATAAATTAAAAAATTCTTGTTTGGAAAAAAGTATTTGATAATAGAGAAACAAGCCTATCAATAAAACTAGCCGGCGGCGGCTAAAAATAAAAAAGTTTTTGACGTTAGCGGCTTAGTGGCTACGCGCAGGATTTTTTTACATGAACATAAAAGTACTACTCCAAAAAAATGTTAAAAAGGACTTCATTTTTTTCCACAACTGTTAACCGTTAAAATGGACTAAAATTATTTTTTTTCTGTTGGTTTTTATTATTAAAATTTTTATTAAATACACTTGGTAAAAACACTTTTTATTTATTTATTTTATTTATTTATTTATTTAATTTATTTACGTATAAATTCAGTACTACAAGAATATAAATAAATTTTAAAAATTAACAAGGGAATAAGATATCGAACTGTAAAGATAACCGGACTTTATATTACAACAATATGAAACTGCTAATTTTAAATAATACCAATACTTTGGTGAAAAAATTATTTGGTAAGGAGCAGGTAGAGAGGCAATTCCTATACAAATAAACAATTTTTATAAAATTTTCGTTACGCTATATGTTGGAAACCATAACAACTATCGACTTTAAATGTCCTACAAGAAGTAATTGTACAATAATACCAACATTTTGGAAAAGAAAATATTTGGATAAGGGCACAGGAAGGGGCAGTCCCCATACAAATAAACAATTTTGGATCATTTTTAATACGAAATATATCGAAAACTGATAAAACTCTCGACCTCAAACTTTTGCATGGTATTTCTATTATACCTATATATATAAGCTAAAAATTTTTTTAAAGTTTTCTATTTCAAAAAATGGGACAGCTATCGACCTCAAACCCGGCACAAAGTATTTTTATTATATTTCCGGTACGAAAACAACTCGGCTAGATCAAATGACTTGGTGTTACACAGCCCAATATAGCGCTCTTACAAATTTTACTGAATTAGTTAAAGGATGACTTGAATTCCAACTCTGATTGATTGTGCTGGGTTAAATCAAGGCACATTTAACAAGGTAAACCCAAGGCGAATTTAATAAATTCGCCCTCTGCATTTGCTTTTTGTGTTTTAACGGTAGAATGTCAGAAAAATTTAAAATTTATATAATAGGTTCTTAATATTACCTGGTTGAATGTGCCTTGGGTTAAATTTCACTTATTTCCTTTACTTAGGGGTAGGCAACTCTGATGATACTTACAGCTGTTCCAAATGTGTAAACAATTCAAATAACCTAATAAATGTTTTTATTAGATTTAATATAAAGGAATGGCTTTTTTATTGACAACAAAAAAGGGCATTCCCTGTGCATTAGGAAATAAATGTCTCGCTTTAGGCGTAAGACGTATATGGTAAAATTTTAACAAATAGAAATTCTTTAAGTTTCATAACTTGTATTTATAGCACAACACTTTCATTAGGGCTAAATCAAAGATTTTTCCGGTTTCGTACAAATAAAGATCGAGAAGGGAGATACAGAGAAAAGGACGGAGTCTCAAAAAATTACCAAATAATTTACAGGGCACCTATGGAAAATTATGTCGCTTGGGCAATGCATGTATCTACAGCAAGTGCATCTTTAATCACTGCGGCAGCTATGTATCAATTAATTAACAACCAACCAATATTGGAACCGCTAAATACAAAACTTGTAATGCATAGCGAAGATATTTATTATTTTGCTTGTGGATTTATAGCTATAAATGCTGTATTACGTTTGGTGGTATCGGTTTTTCCATTGAGAATTTATAGGGATCAAAAAAGGTTTGTTCAAAGTGGCAGATAAAGAAACAATTTTAAAAACTTTGTATTTCAGATATTTGGCAGTTTATCATTCTCAAATACCGATGACTAAAACGCATCATCACTTCAAGCAGGGTGAAGTTAATGCTGTCTCCTATAAATTCAGTCCTTGGAATAATGCAACTTATAAATTGGGCCATAAGACATCAATTTTACTAGAGTACTATTTTAAGACGCCTTCGGAATTTCATCAAATGAGTGGAATGGAAAAATATTTAAAATAAGTTTTAAACAACGGCCTCTGTTTACATTGACACATATAAGCATATATCAAATTTCGCTGAAATCAACTTTCGTTGCTCATGCACTATTGCCAAATAAAAATTTTTTGTGATTTTGATTTGTTAGGCATGTTCTGCATGCCAATTTGAATTTGAAATCATTTTAATTTCTAAAATCTTCTTACATATTATATCTGTTTTGATATCGAACATCAATATACAGGCACAACTAAATATCGCTACTCTTGCAGAACATCAAAAACAAAAGATTTACTTTTCGAACTGAAGTAATTTCAGTTCTAAAGTGGAATGCAGAATATGCCTGTATAAATACCAACGCGAATAAGTTAAAGGCAGCAAAAAGCATTTGCTTGATATAAAGTAGATACATATTACTTATTTGCCACAGAAATGTCATATCTCAAAAAATGCTTTTTTGGAGTTACGATGCAGAATTTTTGGGTTTGTTACGCTCTATACTGTGTATAAAATCAACTATTAATTGTTTGTACTTTCTGCGTTTGAAAAGAAAATGTCTGTCTTTTCTAGTAAATGCAAGGAAATCAAAAGCTTTGATCGCGGAAATGGCTTTTTTTTATTATGCCGTGTTGGTTAAGAGATATATGTTATTCGATGCCGATAAAGGTACCTTTTCACGGTAATACAAAGTAATTAGATTTTGTAGAATCAAAATATTATGAAATTCTCTCCGTGTTTAAAAAAAGAGAATAAAAATCTGTTCTAACTATTTTTCATGTTTACACGGATGAGGTTGGTAAAATCAAAATCGGTTGCTTCTTGTCACTTTCCTTTTGGGGTAACGCCATATGGTTAAGGTTCAACAATATTAACAAAAACAACATGAAAAAAATCAGCTTCTATTTTGATTGTTTGTGTATTGTTTCATTAAGTGTAGCCACCTTCATTAGATGCTGTAAGTGCTGCCAATCTTTCACACCTCTGATGTGATGAGAATACACAAGTTTCTAAAATGGTTTAGAAAATAAACATTTACCGAACACTTGTCAAATTTTGCATCCGTATTCTCTCCTACCCAATACATAATGCTTTTACATGATGAGATTTTGTATTATCCCACAACATTTTTTGACATATCGTAATATATGTATTACCGTGTAAAGGTACCTTAAGACTGGTAAAATTTTCTACTGAGTAATTTCAAAGATGTTTTATATATATCTGGCAGCACATGCAATTTTGTTTACACCACAGTGGAATAATAAGGTGACCTCTTCCCTACAACAATGACTGTAAAACTTTAGCATGTATATTGTTGTTGATAAAAACATGCTAAAAGTGCATTCACACCTCATGTATACAACACCTAGCTGTCATATTTTGCAGTGCGCAATTAATATATGACGTGTAAACACGTTTTAACATTGCATGTGTGAAATACATATGTAAAAGTCATATTACAATTTTGTAATTAAAGTGTGTGCTATTTTCATCTGATAAAACCTGTGTCATCAGCTGTTTTTAAAATAACAAGATAAATTAAATTTTTTATTTTGGTTTAAGGTTATATCATATGTAATTACATACGTACATACGCGTGAAAGCAAAAATTATAAACTATCTGTAAATTACTACTTTGACAGACACATGACATTACATCTGGATTGCAAAATTGACAAGTCGTTTTCAATACATATCGTGTAAAGGCACTTTAAGTGGTCAAAAATGTTGCTATCACACATACATCCCAGTATAGACAACCTAAAAAAATTTTCCAAGCTAAGCAAGAAAACATATGGTGGGAAAAAAAGTCAGCTGATTGGTTGCTCCTACCTTTTGCAATATACCTTGATTATAGTTGATTAAGGAATTCTGGGGTGAAGTTCGCTTGATATAAAATTAAAAATATTAAATTATATGAAAGGCAGGTGGCTTTAGTTAATCAGCTGAATAACGGCACTTCGTTATTTAAATGTCCAATTTTGTTTATATATATGTTTTTTTTCTTATTTACAAACAACAACTGTATAATTCTAAGAAACCCGCGAAAGAGGAAAGAGGAATTTGTGAGTTTTTGCTATGTTTCTGCCATTCTTAAAGGGGTTTCATACGATATGTATTTTACACATGACTTGTCACTTTTGCAATCCACATGTATTTGCGTATGTCTGTCAAAATTGTTATTTTACATGCGGTTTATAATTTTTGCTTTTACACGTACATATGTAATTACATCTAACATAACCTCCAAACCAAAATAAACAACTACTTTTCCTTGTTTTTATTCTAAAAACAGCTGATGACACATGCTTTGTCAGATGAAATAGAGCACGCTCTAATTACAAATTTGTCATATGACATATACATATGTGTTTAACACATGTAATGTGTAAACGCGTTCAGACGGTAGATATCAATTTCGAAACGCCCTTAATGACATAAGCGGTTTTTTTACTGACAACTAGTGAGGTCACCTATTTGGTTTCACCATGTTTTACACGTGCGTTCGGGGCTGTCAAAAAGTTTGTTTTTATTATTTTTTAACAAAATAATGAAATTGCTTTACAGACAGTCTTTCTAATTATATAAATTAAAAAGAAATATTAAAATGGAATTAGAAGATACTTGTACAAAAATACAGAATGACCAGGAAGATATTAAGGAAAGGCCGCTAAAAAGGCGTAATCCCTTTCGATTACAAAAGCAAAAGGAGGAAAAAGAGCGTCGTCAGAAAAAGCGTGCTCGACTTATTGTACGCAATATTAGTTACAAATCTACTGAGGAAAATTTACGCACACATTTTGAACAATGGGGTAAATTGGAAGAAATAAATTTATTAAAACGTGCTGACGGAAAACTTGTCGGATGTGCATTTATACAATACGAAACCATTAATCAATCTACCAAAGCTATTTTGAAGGGCAATGGCAAAGATTTTCTGGGTCGTGTTATATTCATTGATTGGGCATTGGGTAAAAACGAGTACGTCGCCAAAAAGGAATTTAAGGAAGAACCACAGGAAAAGAAGCCGAAACATGGAAAAAAAGAGGAAGATGACATGAGATCCGAGAATGATGATGAAGCAAATGAAATGAATGATACTAACGGCATAGATGATAAGGTATGGTTTACAATTCAACTCAGTTGTATTGATTTTTGCACATTTGACAAATATGTGGTTTTCTGCACCATGGTTTTCTTGCATATTTCTGAAACAAATAAAATTAGCTAATAAAAGTTGTCGATATACATAATATGTATATATGTACATAGGGTGAGAATTCGTACTGGGGCCAAATCATCGCATTCGATTCAAGTCGAAATTAAAAAACTCTTATTAGAATTCCTATACTCAAAGCATTGACAACTCGATCGAATGAAATTTCGATTCGAATCGAATGCGACGATTTGGCCCCTGATTTCATCAGTACATGTACTGATTTTTCATATGGTGTACTGATAAAAAAAAATATGTGTACTGAATTGTACTGATTTTTTTTAAAAAAAAAAGTACAGATTTTTCAAGCCAGTTAATATATTACGTTGCTGACGTACAGGAAATTATTAGTTTTCCACAAATCTATGTATTTTTTCAGATCCTAAAAATTACTCGAAACTCTTATAAGTATCTAATCTTTACTTAATTATAAAAGCTAAATTTTTTTTTAAATTATTTTTCCTCAAAAAAACCTTGTTCAGAAATTGAACAAAATATTTTTTATGAATAATATTTGAAATAATTTAAAGAGTCAACCAGTGTAAGTATGTTACAAGTTTTTTTGGGGTTTTTTTATACAAGTGTTAAAAAAGATTGTCCTGCATTGCTAACTAATGTTCGAAGAACCAACGCGTTCTGTCACTTTAAGGCCAACACAAAAATTAACTACTTTTCATAAATAATAAATAATTATTAACTTAAAATTGCAGGAAACATAAGGAAACGATATTTAAAAGATTCAAAAAAATTGCAAAAAATACCAAAAAGCGTACTGATTTTGAATTTAGAAATTAATGGTTCACCCTATATATACATAAATTCATGATTGTGCACATAAAAAATCTAATCTATGAACGAATTCGTTAGTACATTTAACTTTTGCACAAAATATACGCAATGTGCAAATTTATTTTATATATTTTACGAAATAATTCCATAAATTTAAAAACTTTGCGCAACTAATTTACCCTTTGTACATTGTAGAAAAACTTTCGTTATTTTTCACCTCGAAACTATTGCGTAAAATAATGAAATGTACAAATTTCTTTTGTTTATACAACTGTATTTACTAATATAAAATTGTATATTTAAAGGAAGATGGAATTGAAGGTTGTAAACAAGAACAACAAGAAAAAAAGGGGAATGAGTCAGATGAACAAGAAAGTGACTACGAAGATAAAGACAAAAAGTCCAAACTCGATCTGAAAAATGTGAAAAAAGAAAAACACATTTCAAACGATGTTCAGGAGGGCCTTACAATCTTTATCAAAAATGTACCCTTCGACGCTGAAGATGCAGATTTGCGTAAAGTTTGTCGAAAGTATGGGCCTGTTTACTATGCCATTGTAAATCGTGATCATATATCAGGACATTCAAAAGGAACAGCATTTGTTAAATTTAAAACTAAAGAATCAGCCGATTTGTGTTTACAAGCTGCTGCTGAATTTTTGCTTATGGACCAAATTCTAGAGCCCTTTCCTGCTCTTAGCAAAGAAGAAATACGCCAACAACAGAACGAAAAAGAAAAAAAGAGCGATGGCAAAGATTCGCGTAATCTTTATTTGGCTAGAGAGGGACTTATTATGGCAAATTCAAAAGCAGCCGAAGGTGTTTCTGCCTCCGACATGAACAAGAGACACAAACTGGAACAAATTAAAATACAAGTTTTAAAAAATTTGAATAGATTTGTTTCACGCAATCGTTTGTCCATACACAACTTGCCACTCAACTATGGCAATGACAATTTAAGGGATATGGTTATATCATATACAGGACTTAAACCGCACGAATGTCGCGTAATGCGTGAAAATCGTATAACACCAGAGCATCCAAATGGCAAATCAAAGGGTTTTGGTTTCATGTCATTCAACAGTCATCAAGAAGCATTGATTGCTTTAAGGAAACTGAACAATAATCCTAAAGTATTTGGTACTCAACACGTAAGTTAATTTTTGATTAATAAAAAACTAATATATGAAAAAATTTTCTACAATACTATTGCAGCGTCCCATTGTTGCTTTTAGTATCGAAGATCGTGCTGTTCACAAAGTTAAGGAAAAACGTCAAGAGAAGTCCAAACTAAATAATCCCACGTTTAGAGAAAAATTAGAAAAACGCAAAGTTTTAAAGCAACAGAAAAAGCAAAACAGATTACCCATTAACTCTTTACCCGAAGGAGAACAATCTGATAACAAAGAAAGGCTAAAGAAACAGATCAAAAAGCTGGAAGAATCTAGATCGACTAAAAATAAGGATAACAAAAGAAAAGCAACCCACATTGAAAGTGATTATGTTGGCACTGAAGCAAAACCTAATACCGCTTTGCGTATGCGCTCTTTTAAGAAGATTCAAGAGCAATCACAGAACCATTTAAAACGTGTAAAAAATGAAAAGAAAAAGAGGAAGCAACAAAAAATTAAACAAACCCATTTAGCTGAGCGAAAGGCGGAAATAAGGCCAAAACAGGGGCGCAAAGTAGAAAGAGATGAACTAATGCCACTAGTTAATAAATACAAAAAAATGTTAGAGAAGCGCATCAATCAAGAAAGTGTTGGGTCGATCACGACTAGCAAAAAATCCAAACGCAATAAATGGTATCAAGATTAATCAATTTGAATCGTAGTTTGAATGTTGTTTTTTATATTTAATATTTAGGTTTATTGCAGAAAAAAATACAATTCACTTATGTTTGTAAAATGGTTAAAATCATTTGAATTTGTAAATAAGTGTGTAATTAAATAAATTCTGTTAATTAAGAACAAAGTTTTATTACAGAAATAGAAATTGTTCAAATTGTTGTTTTTTGCTAATTTAATAATTATTTACGTAACATATTTATTTATTTCAATCATGTTCCAAATGATAGTTGAACAAAATTTTAGATTTATTCCAACCAGTGGAAACGAGAACCATACTTTGCTGGTGGTTTAGGATAGTCTTCGGGCAATCCTGGTGTTGCATCTGGATAAACTTTAATTTCGGGCTTAGGGGGAGCTGGGCGAGCAGTTGGGTGAATCTAAAAAATATATATTTTTTTTTAAATACATTTGAATGCTAATAAATAATTGTATTTTAATTTTTTTTTTTCTTTTTTTGAGCAGCTGGACCTGACCCTGCTACTTAGAGCTGCGCGGCACCAACGCTTACGTTCTCTTTACGATTCCCTATGTAAATCCACGCGCGTTTACATTAAAGGTCTTTTTGTCCCAGAAATCGGGAGGGAGGCTTGGACATTTTTTTTTATAATTGCTTCTTATTTAAGCATTTGCAGTTGTGTTGCCTCAATGTAAGTAATTGTTAGGTTGAGAAATTTTGGATTAACATGCTAACTTGGCAATAATCGACAACAATATAAAAGCAAAGTAAAAAGTTTTTGAAACTAAAATGTCTGATGTAAGGCACATTCAAAAAATTTTTTAAAACGTAGTATTCCGATTTAGATAATAAATAAACTCAACTTACAACGTTTAAGAGCATAATTAGGTGTATTGTATTCACCCTGTCTTTAGCAAGGTGGATATAAATTTTTCGGTGCGAGAAGTTTTCACTAATGTTACAGAACACAGGCACTGATTTAATTTTTCAAATATTCATAATAAGCTGGGCTCTTAATACTACCTGTATTAGTGTACCCGCTCAGGGTACGCTCAGTACCCTAGTGAAAAAAGAATTTAAATATTTTCAATTTATGTATAAACAAACGTGTTTTGGTTTTTCAAAATGTTTAATTATTCTGATTTTTTTTTTTTTTTTTTTGACGATGAGCCGATATTAAGGGATGTGCTTAACAAAACTTGCTATTTCATGTTTATAATATAGATTATCGCACAGTTTTTAAAGTGATTTTAATTTACTGTGGCTATAAGCCATATTATTGGTTTTATCATACAAAATAAAGTCAAGGCGTTTGTTTCTGTATGATATGGGGTAGGGAATTATTAAAGTAAGAAAAAGCGAATCCTTACCATGTACTAGCAGTTTTTGGGTGTAAAGAATCACATTTATTATCCTTTGTTGGATGACAAAGTGTGCACTTACCTTGGCTCTCGTAAAATAACCATATTCAGGACGATCAATGCCTAGATTGTCTTTTACACATTTGTCAAGCACACCTTGAGTCTTTCGGCAGCTAAAATGGAAAAATTAGTAAATTTTTATTTCATTTAAAAAAACTATAAAACATACTGGGTAAACGACATAGTGCCACTTGATTTGTCTAAGCAAGTAGCATATTGCATGAATTCTTCATGACAGCTTTTCTTAACTTTACGAAAAAAATCAATTGCGCAGTTCGTTACTGCTTTGCCTTCATTTAAACAAGCTCTAGGATCATCCAACTCCTGGCGGCATAACATAAACTCCTGTAAACAAAAATGAGACGTAAACATATTGAGGTTAGGACTTTAAAGAAATCAATTATTATATAACTTCTTGGTAAAAAGGATTTGTAATAAATACTTTATAAATTTGACTGCAAGCAGAAAATAATTTTTTAGGATTGGTAATGTAATAAGTGAATTAATACTAACATTATTTTGGAATTCACAAGCCTTGCCTAAATGAAATGCTCCGGCTCGTAAAGCTGCAGTAGATAAATTAAGTTCTGGAACTGTCAATTCCTCTTCTGTTGGCAGCTTAATTTCGTTAGTGACCACCATACTTGGGTTTTCAAAAAATTTTAATAGTTCAGCGAAACTGTTATCAAATTATTATTTTTAGTAAATTCAATTGTTGTGTTTTATAGTTTTACAAAAAATGTTAGAAATGTCATAATATTGGCACAAAGTATAATCTATGATATTGGTATAAGGTTGCCTGACCTTAACAAGATTACAGAAACATGGTACAGTTGTCCCTAAGAGTAGTCAAACACTACCTTATAAGTCATATAATGTAATGACAGTTGCTTTTCTAAAACAAACCAGTTGGTCACGTGTTATCTATTTTCCTTTAAGCCTTGAGCTTGGGTTTTTGCTTGCATGCTTCTAAGCAGCAGACAAAGTTTATGTTCATATACATATTTTATTAACAGCGCTAAAAGAACATATAAGGCAAACTCACAATCTTGTGCAAAATGTGTTGCAACATCACATTTGCAATAGAGTAAAGTGTGTTCATAACCATTATTAAATTACATAAATATACTCAATTTTGCATTTGCTTCGATGTAAAACTATCTCCAGAAAATTGTAAAACTGGCTAAATGTATTAAATTGAAAATATAACTGACCGGTTTAAAATCATAAAAATGTTTACTTGTACAAAATGTGATATTCAGAACATGCCTGTATGAGTTCTAGAAGGCCGTTAATGGGATTCGTTCTGGAATGATGAAATGTCAAAAGAATATTATTCAGCATTTCGACTGGAGTCGAAATTTTTTCCGTCAGCCACATATAACCTTTTCTTAGTATATTTCGGGGTTTTCATTATTCCATACTATAATTTTGTGCTTCCTAATATTAAAATTGGAAAATTAAAATATTTATTTCTATTGCTATATATTCATATCTGCATGCGGAATAACCCCCATTATGTAATTTAATTCAAAGCGCTAACATTTTGTCAGGTTGTATAAAAGTAGTTAACATTAAGACATGGCATCTCTAACAGCTGTTTTATTTAAGGCTGCAGCGAGACCATGGTACAATTTGTTGTTGCTAAACTCTAGTAAAGTAGACATCAATCTAAATTAAAACATTAAATAATTATGTTTGAAAGTTATCCCAGTTTTTTAATTTTTTGCTGTTAACTGCTTAAGAATTTAAAGAATAATGCCAGAAAAGGACTTTAACGCAAATAATATCAAAACAACGTTAAAAGATGAGTGGGCGGTAAGTTAAGAACGTAGTACATATTAACATATTTTTAATTATGTAAAATTGTTCTACTTTTAATGTTATCAGATAAGGCCTTGTGAAGTGTATAAAGATGAATATGAGGACTGCACCAGTTTTAAAGCAAGATTCCATCAATATTTTATTAATGGTACAAATACAGATTGTACACAATGGCAAACAGACTACAAAAATTGTTTAAGCTACCGCGAATCAAACGAAAATACTGAGGCTGGTGTTGCCGTGATAAAAAGTGAAGAACAAAGACGATTAAAACGTTTTCAAGGACACTACGAAAATACGGTTTGGGAAAAAAGAAAGTCACCGCCAGAAGATTGGGCAAAACCCTTGCCCGAATGGATGAAAAAGAAAAATAAAAACTCATATTTACAACTAAAACAGTTAGAAATGGAAGGGAAAGTACCAGCAGAAGACGAAAAATCTTTTTGTGCAATTATGTAGTTAAAACGACAAAAAAAAAAACACATTAGCAAGAAATACACTAACAATACGACTGATTATTTAAAAATATTGCATATTTAATATGTACAAATGTATAAAAAATAATATTGTCTTAACTCTAGCTAAAAGATTAACCTCTTTATTTATAAAAATAATTTTATGTTTATTAGGAGCTTCTTAGACTTTTATTGCACAGAAGTTTGGCAAAAACATAAAATAATTTTTAAAAAAATAGGGACCAAAAACAATTATTAAGCATCATCAGGAGCAACAATTTTGAATAGGTTGGTAGCTGATGCTGGGGCTCTACCGAGCTTATATAACATGTCTATATACAAACTTAGGCAGGAGCGTCGGAAGGAAATTTTCCTGCAAGGAAATAACTTTCTTTAAATAGTGCAGCAATTTTTTCACAAAATTACTTACCACAACGAATATTCAAAATACAATCTACGAAAAAGCCATACAAAATAACCGCTAAAAGAATTGTATTTTTTGTACATACATTTTTGGGCATGGTGAGCCATAACACGTGGTCTATCCACAACATCGCCGTGCATACGTCCAATTGCTCTAATTGTATTTAAATTTCTACAATTAAAAATATCAGTGTTAGATAAATATATACATGTTAGTAAATGTTAAAAAATAACTACCGAACAACAAATATCATATTACGAGGCATTTCTTTTAAAGTCGACATAATTAATTCAAAATTTTGTTGCGCAACCTTTTGCATGTATTTAATGTCTTCTTCATTTAGTTTTGTTTTAATATTACCACTATGTATGCGTATGGGCTGTTGAAATAAAACCTCGGCAAATTTCAAATGATCCTTAATACCCAATTTATTAGCAGCTTTAGCCATTTTAGCTTCATTTCTTAATACTGTAGCCTCCCAGAAATGACATAAAGCCGTCCTTACATTTGCTGGCAATTCTTCGTATAAGCCATGGTCCAGGAGCACAATCTCGGCTTTACCAGTTTTTAAACTTTTTCTAATAAAAACTTAAATATTTTATTTACAAAATTCGTTTGTTTTTTACAAACATGTTTGCGCGTACATACATACATATGTATCTATGTATGTACTTTATTAATACTTACTATTACTGGCATGTGGATCGGCATGTACAAAGCCGGAACTGAAAATTTGCTCAGCAAACATTTGAAAAAGTTTTTTGTCCACATCCTTTAAGTTCAAATTATCATTTTCAATTTTTTTTACATCACTAATTTTCATACCATCTATCCATTCCAATGTTATTACTCTCTGAAAAATTTACCAGTTTTAAAAGGCTTATTCGACAGTGAAATATGTCTGTATTGCTAAACGCAGTATGCTTTGCAGTTCAAAATTTCAGCTTCTTAACTCAACCGTTACATTTTTAAAAATATATTCTTTGTATTAAATGCCTAATATATGTAATTATAAACACTCATTTGGAAGCAGAAGACATTGTGAAAATCTTTGTAAGGAAGGATTTAAAATTTTGTGCTGTAAAGCAAACTGCGTTTGGGAACACAGGCTATCTGAAATAGCAAGTGATTTAGTTATATTTTTTTTTGGGCAACCAGGCATGTTTTGCATTTCACTTCGAATTCGATATTTCATCATCTTTGTCTCATTCACGTTTTGGTTCGAACATCCATATTATATATAAGTAAAAAATCGCAACTTTTTCATAACATCAAAAATAATAAATGTACTTCTCAAATTGAAGTAATTTAAAATTCGAAGTGGAATGCAAAATATCCCGCTTTGATATTTTGCAAAAGTAGCGATTTTTATTCATGTTCGAAACAAATTAAAATGAAACGTAAAAAGTTAGAACACCAGAAATTTAGTTTGAAGTAATTTGAAATTAAAAGTGGAATGCAGAACTTGCCTAAATATTTTAAAACAATATTAATGTATGTTTATACATATTTAAGAACATATTAAAATTCTTACCTTTCTTGTCATAGACCAGTATACTTTAGGCAAATGTACAAATTTGAAAACTTTTAAATCGTTTGCACATCTTTCTAGGTTTTTACCTTCGTTAATAAAATTAAATTCTTGTTCTAGATTTTTACGCACATCCTTCAATATCCAACCAAAATTATAACTCTTAAAAAATAACTCTATCACATCCTGTAGCAGAGTAATAGTGCCCAAATCGCTTACAAAACGTTTTTGTAAATCGCTGTACTGGACCTAAGTATAAAAACAATTTAATTTTTATCACTTTATTTATATGTATATATATTATTTCAAACCATGGGGGAACTTTTGTAATTCCACTATATTTCAAACCAAATTTATTTTATAAGAAAAATAGGTTTTCATACAAAATCAGTATTAAAAATATCGACTATCGACTCTTCTAAACGAGTTTTTTAAGTGTTTTTATAAAAATACGAGTTTCTACTAAATTTCGGAAATCATTTGACATTTTAACGCCTTACATTTTACATCAAAATGTAACAGTTATGCGCTTGTTAGTATGGCGGTTTAAATAACAAAAGGGAAATAAAAACCAGGTTCGCTAACAAGTTTTTCTTTATAACCGACCTTCGGCCTATGATGTAAAGAACCCCGGATTTGCGAATAAAAGCTTCTCTGCAGATCCAACCTTTTTAAAAATACAAAGATATTTACCAACTTTTTTTCTTACCTTTACTGCAACATCTTGACCGTTCTTCAGTTTGGCTTTAAAGACCTGTGCAATACTTGCTGCAGCCTTGGGATTGTAGTCAAATTCAGAATAAAAGTACTCTGGGGTTTGCCCAAAATCCTCTTTAAATACTTTAAGAACATCTTCCTTGCTGGTGGGTAAACACTTATCTTGCAATTTCATCAAAGTACTTGTATATTCTTTGGGCAAAATATGATTAATGGTGGCAAATCCTTGTCCTACTTTAATGTAAAGACCACCATTTAATAAACATGTTTCTAATAACCGATCAGCACTTCTTTGATGTACTTCCTTAATTCTTTCGTTATAATTAGGACTACTTTCATTTAAAAGCAAGTAATCTGCAGCTATAAGAGTTGCAGTTTTAACTGAACGCAAAAAACGTATGGATGCCCCAGTAAAAGTACATTCATTAGCCAAACCGTCATATGCAAATAAGGTAGTAAAAGCTGTACCAAAAGCGATGGTTACAAACGGCAAAGAACGGCGAGCACGAAACCCTTTTGCATGGATGTGACATGTTCTCGTGAGTAAACGCGTCATATTACTTGTCATGGTTAATTGAAATCTGGCTGTCATACTCAACTGAAAAACACATTTATGTAATTTTTGATCTTATTAAATTAGAAGAAATTTATTTAACATTAAAAAAATTTGAAAAGGAAACAAGAAACTTATCAAAACAACTACTAAATTACCTTATCTATGAAGTCTTAGGACCTTAAAAACGTAGAAAAGACTTACAAACTTAAGTTGTGACTGTTTTTGATTAAGTGTTCGATATTGGCAATTTAACTCAATAGTATATGGGCCATGAACTTTAAGAAGGCTTTTAGGGATCTTTAATTACCCAAGTATGTAGTATGTATATTTGTTAAAAAAACATGTTGAAAAACAATTTTGCCAACAGCCTCCAAAGACAAGCCTTTGCTTTAAGTATGTTTAGGTAATGCTATATCTATTAGCCTTTGTACATATGTACATATGTATATAATATATATGACCGATCGATTAGAAACTTACTTTACTTAACGTTATGTATGTACATATATTGTAATTTTTTAAATAAGCAATGTATTATTTACAAAAGCTTTAAAAATACACGTTTAAATAAGACACCATATGCAGACCGATCAGGGATAGTTTAGTAGGGTAGTAGTGTTTTGTACACAAAAAAGTAGTGTAACGTGGGAACTTTTGCATTGGTTTATTCAACAGTGTACGGAAGTGAATAAAACGGATCGTTTCAAGGTATAAACACCTCTTATATATTAATTGTTTGGACATTAGCGAAACCAAGCAAATGGACGAATATACCTGATTAATTTTATCATGGTTACAATCGCATAACTTAAAGTTTTCCAACTTTACATTTTCATGCGTAAATAACTATAATTAGCTGTTAACTTGACGATCAATTTGAAAAGCGAGTTAAAAGGAAAAATTGATCATCTAGTTCAAGGTATATTAAACAAGGTAGGATTAACAAATCAGCTGACTTTTATTTCCGCCCTATGCTTTTCAAATTAGCTTGGCAAATGTTTTATGTTCTATAATGGTTTTGTACAGGCAAAAAACGTCTGGCCGCTAAGTTACTCATAGATAATATATCATAGATCTGGCATCACTGTGTATACAAGTTATTAGAATGTAAACAAAAAACAGATGGTTAGGTTTTTATTGTTTATTTGATGAGTTGTTTAACAACAATTTAATAAAAAGTTCATTAATGTTCCTTATATTATTTTTAAATAAATATGTTGAAAACATTGCCTCTATCGCGACTAAATCATGTTTTTCTTAATAAATCATGCAGAAATAAGTAAGTTAAAAAACGACATTAAAAGATTTGTTATTTACATTACATAACCGTAAAAATGACAATGGTATGCACCATGGTCAAGGTTAGAAAACAATGTATAGTGATATATATATATTCTTTATATATGTACATATTAAATAATAGGTTTTTTTTATTTCAAGGGACTACAACGCTAGACATAGTCTTTTTACATTGGTTAATATAACAAGCAAAAATCGTGGTTATTACAAAAAAGAACTGATTGGGTAAGTGTAAATATCATTACCATTATTAAACCAACGTTTTAATTCTAAACTGACTTAAAAAGTTTTAAAACGTTGTTATTAAAATCGGAAAATCTCAATAAATAAATGTAATACCTATTAGCAAGCATTATTATACATATCTTTGTCCTATCTATTTCCATATCTATGTAAATATGTGCATACCTATTGGTATGCCTATTTTTTTTTTAATCACATACATATATACATACCAGTTAAAAAGTTATATTGAAGTGAGTCTCATTATATCTTCAGGAGTATTACTTAGTATTTTGACTTAAATATTTGTGTTGATACAAGGGAGAAGGAGAGAGGACGCACAAAATAAGTGATACAAATTAAAAAAAAAAACCATTAATAATAAAAACAGAAATTAGCAATAATTCAGCATACAAAAATGTGTCAAACAAAAAATGAACAAACAATTAGTTAATTTTTTCCAGATACCTACTTAGCGTTTCGGTGTCCTCCAAGCTACCTATCCCACCAGTACTTAAGGCCACCATCAACAAATGAAATTTTATTTATTATAAAGTTTTATGTGAAATAGATTTTATTTAACAAAAAATTTCTCAATATTTTTTATTGAATAATATTTTTTATTGAATAATATTTAATATTCAAGAAACATTTTTTTTATATATGTATGTATTTGTATTTTGGACCAGTGTTTAAAAGTCTTTTCAACTTTTGCTTTTGTTCAGTTTCTTTTTGATTTAACTTTCTAATATTGCAATTCAAAAGCAAAGAGACAGTTGTCAGTTAAAATAAAAATCCGACAACAAAGTGCAAAAGTTGAAAATATTTTCTGCTGCTTTGAAGAAACAGTTTTATGTTCAAAAAGTAAACTCTTGCTTTTGCTTCTGCTGTGAAAATAACTTGCGACTGTTGAAATGTCTTTAATTTGATTTGCGTTTATGCAGTTTGATTTTGATATGACTTTTTATTATCGACAAGTAAAAGCAAAGAAACAATTCGTAAACAAAATTATTAAAAAAGTTGAGTCGAAAGAATATAAACAGTTACTTTGATTTATTATTTATATTTCATTGTTTGTTATTTTTTTTTAAATAGGGAACAAATATTAACATTATTATATTAATTCTTTTTAATTATTATTAGGTTCTTACTTTTTCTTCCCTCCTGTTACAGTGTCAATCGCTTCTTTATTCTAACCTATGTTTTACAAGTGACTGACTAACTAACTGACTGACTATATTTCTATCTATCTATAATTAATATAATAATGTTAATATTTGTTCCCTATTTAAAAAAAAAATAACAAACAATGAACTATAAATAATAAATCAAAGTAACTGTTTATATTCTTTCGACTCAACTTTTTTAATAATTTTGTTTACGAACTGTTTCTTTATCGATAGTAAGAAGTCATATCAAAATCAAACTCAATGTTTATGTTCTTTCGACTTAATGTTTGCTGTTGACCAGTTCGCAGCTACTTAAAAGCAAAATGAAAAAAAATATTTACGAACTGTTTCTTTGCTTTTTCTTTTCGATAGTGCGAAGTCGTCTCAAAACAAAACTGTAGGAATGCAAATCAAATAAAAAACTTTTCAACAGTCACTGTTTATTTTCACAGTAGAAGCAAAAGCAAGAGTTTATTTTTTGAAAAAAAAAACTTTTGTTTCAAATCAACAGCTAATTTTTTTGAACTTTTGCTGTTTTGCTGTCAGTTTTTTAAACACTGTTTTGGACAATTTTTTTTAATAATATTATTTTTGAACTACACTATTTTAAAATTTTAAATGAAAAAGTTCAAATTTTAATCGAGAAAATTCTCTCAATTTAAAGCAGAAACTCTCATCAATTGAAATTGTCTCAATTTCAAATGGAAATTTTTAATTTTCAATTAGAATTTTCTAAATTTCAAATGATAATTCTCATTTTCACTTGGCATTTTTTCAATTTCAAATGAAAATTCTCAATTTCAGTTTGAATTTTTTTCATTTACATTGAAAACTGGTGTAGTATGAACACTTATAATTTGTTCAATAAATACACACATACATGGATTGATATATAAAGATTTTTCAGTTTCGAAAGAAAATTTAATTTTGTATGGAAGCAAATATAGGAAAAAGGCTTGTTGAGCTGGTCATACATTTAAGTTCACTAGGAAAAATTGGTTTTGTATAGAATCCCCCATTTGAAGGGAAAAGATAGGGTAGGGGTTTTTTTAAACAAATACAAGGAGTTTAAAATTACTGGTAGTTGGTACATATCAACTCTCTAGGATTACTCTGAAACTGTGGTAAAGGTTTCTGATTTCATACAAAATTTATTTTTTTATTGGAGTCACCATTGGAAGTAAAGATAGGTAGGTAGGTTTTTTTTAATGTTTGGGGCAAAAAATTAATAGTAAAAGCGGCGGTCAAGATTTCTGATTTCATACACTCCCCATTAGGAGTAAAAATAGAGCATAAGTTTATTACAAAAAAAAATGTTGGGAGTAAAAAATTAATGGTAGTCGGTCATACATTTCAACCCTCTAGGAGCACTCTGAAAGAGGTAGCAAAGACTTTTTACAATAGACTAAGGATTTCTGTTCAAACAATTCTGTTTAATCAAGTTATTTTTTTAGAAGTTCCATATACATATTTGGTATAAAGTTTGTGAAATAAATATATTTTAGAAGTTGTTAAACTTTCAAACTAGCACAGTGTTGTTGTTAAACAATTGTTTGATTATTATTTTTACTTTTACCTCGTTTCAGCTACTCAATGGATGAAATGTACTCTGTTGTCTCAGATGTCAAAAATTATTATATATTTGTTCCATATGTAAAAAAATCACATGTGCATAGCGAGCATGGGAATGGTTTTAAAGCTGATCTAATTGTAGGCTTTCCACCATTAAATGAAATGTATACTTCAAATGTGACATTAAAATGCCCAAAACTTGTAACATCTGTATGCAGGGATGGACGACTTTTTAATTATTTACTTAATGAATGGCGCTTTAGTCCGGGACTGAAAGATATACCACAATCTTGCGTTGTGGATTTTAAAGTGGCTTTTGAGTTTAAATCATTATTACATAGTAATATAGCTAATATATTTTTTGATCTTATATGCGATCAAATGGAAAATGCTTTTATTACAGAGGCTAAAAGAAGGTTTGGCGATGCTTCAATTAAATCTCATATTCTTACATCAAAAAGATCCTGACACTTATAACAGATAGTTAAGAATCAAATAATAAACAAAAAATATTTTTTTAAATGATTGATTTAATTATTTTTATAAAATGTGTTTACAATATTTTGTATTTAATTATACATACATGTGTTTAAAACTACAAACGGCCTGTTTTGGTCTTCCCAGGCCAAAATCGCGATTTTATTAACAAAAACGATTCTGCTTTTAAAGTGATCAAAATTAAATTCAAGCTTAAATTTGTAAGATTACATCCGTCTGTGAAAGTTCTTAGTAAGCCCAGATTTTCGTTTATTTCAATGCATAATTATTCAAAAGAATTTTGGGCTTAAAAATACGGGTTAGGGCCTTTCCATATTAAGATAACGATGTGTATACATATTTATTATTATTTTATTTATACGTCTTTAGTTTAATTTTATAAAATTGTTATTTTTTGTGTATATTTAATAAATAAATAATTTGCACACCTAAACCTCTTTCAATTTAATAAAAGAATTAACTCAGTTTGTGTTTGGGTCGAACGATATAAATTTTGCTGTAGTTCGGATCGGTTTTGAAAAAAGCACGTTCGACCGTGCTCTAATAACTGTTATTACAGGAAGTAAAAAAAATCTAAGTAAATACATAATGTTATAAAGTTTTTTAAAGGCGTGTTTCTATACTTTTCGAGTAAAATTCGTAAAATGAGAATAAACGACGCTTACTCTCTCAAAACAACGAAAATACACAAAAGAACACAAAAACCCAAATTTCCAGCCCTAAAAAAACTTTAAAAGCTTTTTACAATAACAAGAAAATAAAGACGTAAATTTTAAGGAACCCAATTTTGAATACGGGAACACAGTTTTATAAGTTAGAAATCCAGACAAATTTAGGTGAAAGTTGGGGGCAGCCAGGGAAATGATATTTGAAGATTTGGGTAGGCAATATTTTTAAGAACAAAATATTTACGAAAGATTTTTTAGTCATTACGAAGATACTTTTAAGCTTTATTCAAAAGTAAATAAGAAACTGTGAAATATTTTAATATTCCCAATTTTAACAAACGGGGACATCAAATTGTCCGGTAATCCCAGTTATTTCTTTATTGTTGGGAGTCTTTTCATTTCGGTTGGGACTTATTTCATTGAGAGTTATTTCACTTTTTTTGACTTGCATGAAATAACTCCCAATCATTGGAATTTATTTCATTTTTATTATTTAAGTTGGGAGTTATTTAATTTTGATTGGGATTAATTTAATTTGTGAGTTATTCTATAGTACCATACTTATATCAAATGAAAACTTCCATAAGCTTTAGAGTTTAGAAAATCGTTATATTTTTATGTATTTTTTTATATGTTTCTTTGTTCTACAAAATTTGTTTTATTGTTCTAGAATTCCTTAATTGATGTTTTTATTCATTAAACACAATAAGTTTACTAAGTTTTATATGTATTAAAAGACTTTTTAACGTTAACTAATGAAATGTTTCATCAAGTACATAACTACAATAAAAACTACACAGCTTTTAACAATTAATTTTAATTACTTTTATTTTTCTTATTCTAACTTACAGACATATCGCTTATTTGCCAAAACAAGGTCATAAGTTTTCTATTTGCTTACATTTACTAGGAAAGAAAAGCGGCATTTTCTCTACGAACATAAAAAAATTAAGATGACATTTTTATACAGTAAACAGCATAACATAACCAAAAATGCTGCATCGTTTACTACAAAAGTTAATTTTTTGAGTTATGACGTTGTTCTACAAATGAGCGATATGTATAATTACGTGCTTATAAAATAAAAAATCGAAAAATATAAAAAAATCAAAGGATTTTAAAAAACAAAAAGCAAAAAAATAATTTTTTTTTTGTATAAACATCAGTTACAATCCCTGTTGTATCGTTATATAGTATTATAGTTAGTTAGTTAGTTAACTTTATTGAGACTTATATTTTATTTCATATTACAAAGCTTACAACCATTAAGTACAATTGAAAACTTAAAGCTATATCGTATTATTTTAATAACATATATTGTTAATTGTTTTTGCTACTGACTTGTTTAAATAAATTAAAGAAAATCATTAATACATTTAAATAAACAATAAACCTTGTACATTATTAAAAGAAAATGTTTTTCAAAAGAAATATTTTTGATACATTTTTGAAAAAGGTATAATATTCATACTTTATTTGAAACGAATTGTTACAGCGATACAACACGGGCTGCCAACTGGTCAAATATATGTATATACATATATTTCTAATAAAAAAATTTAATAAGTTTAAAGAAAAATAAATAATTTTTTTTTTTAAATTTTAGAACAAGTTTATTGATTAATCCTGAATTTGTATTTTAGACGTTTTTATAAACTTTGTATTAAAAAATTGTAGTTGTATTTTTCGAAATTTCATCCCTACATGCATGAAATTTAGAAACTATTTTATATCGAAAACATTTCTACTACTGAAGGTTTGTGTATTTGTTTCGTTTGTGGGAGCTATAATTTAACTCTTCGGCTGTTAACAGATGACTAACGGATAAGATAACCTCATCCACTGGGAGGCCAAGAAATATTGATTTAATTAATTTTATTTTATTTTACTTTTGTTTAATTTTATTTGAAAGAACAATATTATTACCGCTATTATGGGGGCAAATCACGGCATTCGATTCGAAATTCTACTCGATCGAACGACTTGTCAATGCTTTTAATATAGGAATTCTAATAAGAATTTTTAAAATTTCGATTGGAATCTAATGCCGTAATTTGCCCCCTGAATTTTGATTCGAATAGCAATATCATCCTACTCTCTTTTTCACTGCCAGCTTTAAATAAAAATCAAGATAAAAAAACATAAACATAGGTTAAGTTGCAAAGGGTAGCGTCGAATGATACTCGTTACCTCCACCCAGAGTCCTATAGGCCCATTTCGAATCCTTTCTGAAACAGTCAAAAAGACTGTCAATGGAATAATAAAAAAAACGATGTCAGCAAAGAGTCGGGAAGAAGTCAGTGTTCATCAAATCAGCCAATCAATCGTATGTTTTCTAACCCACAAGCAGAGACCTAACCAAGTCCGTCTAAGAAGAGCCCCCAGCCATATCTGTCGATGGATCTCCACAATCTCGCACAACCTGCAAAAGTACGGAGAGTTTCTAACCCATTTGCTAATCATATATCTCATACCCCATGGCCTGGGAAAATTCCAATCGCACACCCCGCAACCTTCTGCTCACCTTGAGCAGCATGTCACTGCCCTTCCTATCCAGCCCGGGCTACAAAAGCCTGGGGACCTCGCAATCGGCCCTGGGCCATCAGGCTTTCCTTGTCCATGACCATAGTCCTTATTAAACCTCAATTGAAACCTATCGGTTGCCTTACTGGCTCACAACGTAAAAACTTTTCTTAAAGTAGATTATGACAAAAAATACTCCAAAAAAAAGTCAGTACAGGTTTAACAGGGTGTCCCTTACAAATTAAAAAAAATAGAATACGTTAACTCAATTAAAAGCAATAAAAGTTTATAAAATATAACAGTACTTTTATTAAAATTATTTTATTCACTGTTAGAACTTATAACATTTATATGGGAAACAATTCATATACACACACCACACCTAGCAAATTTTTAGTTTACTCTGTCCTTAAAATAGTTTTGAAAGGAATTCAAGCAAACGACGAATGTGTCAACTTTCCCACAAGGTCTGCAAAGAGTAGTGTGCCCATAAAAATATTATAAGCAGTAGTTTTTAGTTTGCTGCCTTCTTCCTTTTTACTTGGGAAGGGTCTCCGAATGTTGACCTATGAGAGGGTGTTCCTCTCTTCATCACCCTTTGCGACCTTATCCAACCTATATACATGCACACATATGTACATATATGTGTATGTATATACAAATCTTAGTACCCTGCAAAAAAAATATTGGACCACATTCTAGATGTTGTATCTAGTCCAAAGTCCTACGTACTGCAGTGATGGATTAAGCTACAAGTGTTCCATGGTGTATCAAAGAGTAGTTTTAAAACTACTTCGATGTAATGCAAAGATGGGTTAAGTGGTCCGGCCATAGATAATGCTTTTTACATACAATTGGGTTACTATGCACATGTAGGAATGTGAAAATTGTTAACCAAAAATAAAAGAAACAAATGTTCCATTTGTGTTAAATAAATTTATGAAACTGTACAAATGTACATTATAAACATAATTAAACAGAAGTTAATGATAATAATAATAATAAAAACAGCACCAAAATAGTTTCTAAAAATAAACTTAAAATTATGAAAAATAAATAGACACAAATAAAAATACATATAAAATATAAAGACAAAATTATATGTAGACAAATAGTTTTAATACTACTAATGTTTTTTTTAATACTGTTTCGAACAGTATTTCTGGCATACAAAAACTATGTATGTATGTATGTATACTTATAACATTAAGACAAAAAAACAAAGAGTTCGTCATAAATTCGAAAAGTAAAGAGTTATTATAAAAAAATATTTTAAAAAATTAACATCCTTATCTTCTAAAACGCAACGCCTTAAAACAAAATGTATTAAAGCATTTAAAAAATTTTTGTTTTAATCAAACAATTGTTTTTGTTTTTATCCTTTGCGTTTTGAAAAACAATGCCCTAGATGTTTTCGTCTTAATTTTTAATTTTAAAAGTATAAAAATAAATAACAATACTTAAGTCCAAATGTACAAATATCACTTAATGTTTAAACATTATTTTGTTTCTTTTGTTTTCTCTTTTTCTTTAAAAGAAAGAGCAGGAAGGAGTATGTACAATTTGTTGGAGCAAAGCTAATTGCAGTAATTGCCACATGGAAATTATTTATGCAAAACCGAGGGAGTTTTCTTTGTATTTACGCTTATTTAAATGACAACGGCGTACTGTATTACTCCCTGGTCTTAGACATACTCAATTGTGTTTGGCACGCTTACCAAACATGTAACCCTTCCAACGTTCGGCAGTTTGTGATATAATTGGATCTGAATCAATAGTTGACAAAAGTAACAGTTGATTAACATGCGTAGCATGATAGTCCCAGCGTGCTAAATTTGGAGCTACACCTAAACTTAAATGTCGCAAATCATAGCTGGTACCAGAACCAGTGTCATACAGTAATAACATTTTCTTAAGGGAAGTCATGCCCTGATTAAAGAGTTTACCAGCTTCATTGGCAATATTAGAAGGAGCCGTAAAATTAAGATCATATAGTCCCAGTAGGGAGTAAATGAAACCGTTTAAGACAAAAGAAGCAGGATTTGTTGGATACTCTTCATACCTAAAGATAGAACAAAATGTATGTATGTAGTTGAAGTAGTATATTAATATTAAATCTGTAAGTTATTGTAGTTGAGTTTATTTTTCAAACGGAATCCGTTCTTACCAAAAATATTTATCCATAAACTGCGCTAGCACACCACCATCTTTGGAAAAAACTCGAAAAGGTTTCAAACCTAAGGACGCGGCTTTTAAGTACCTTTTATCACCGCCTGAATGCCAATAAGCTCGAGATAACACAGATATTGCGTGACCTTGGCCCATAGCAGAGAGCCAACCAGATCTAAGCTCCACAAATCCATTTAAACTACGCCTAACCGGATTGGGCCAGCCACCAGTACGTAGATCTTGATTATTTACAAACCATTCAGCAGCATCATAGAAATGCGCTAAATGATTGTACGTTGATAAAGTAATATTGTCAAAAAAGCCTATACCCATTATTGATATGGAAATAATACGCAGCTCAGAACGTTTAATTTTAACAGTCGACTTTTTTGGCACCTCCACTCCCAGACCTTTTTGTACATCTATATGAAGATCGCGCGTTAAATGACGCCACTTATTAAGGGTCTGTACACCAAGTCCATAGTAAATGTTCTCATCTTGTACACTTAACAACAGATCAGCTGGTATGTAGTGCACACGATATGTGCGTTTTGTTTCATGATTTTCCACAGTCACCATAAGGCTGCTGCTGTTCGTAATAAGCAACAAATCGATATCTAATACTAAATCAAAAATTTGATCTACATTTTTAAGCGTTATAGCGCTCTCAAAATCTATGGCAGTTTCATATTGAATAACAGATGTATTAAACTTTGGATGCCATTTACGTGTAAGATTACTACTTTTCGGAACGTGCCATGTGTTTTGCACACTGTCGGCATTTTCAAGTATCTGAAAAATATATTAATTTAAAAGTGGTACTTTAGTGTAACTTATTGCCGTTGTAGAATAATTTTTTTATTTTATTTTGGTTTAAGTTTATTTATTTAAGTTTTCTAATTACACAGACATTTACTTATATTTTTTTAAAAAAAATATATATAAATATTAAATCAAGTTCCCCGATACTATTCGAAACCATCTATAAGTTTTATCATCAGCATCTCAATCATTAGAAGCAAGCGTACCCAGAGGTAGTACGAACGACGAATAAAATATGCTACGTCCATTTAGAGGCCTACAGACCCATTGTACATCGTTTCAGAGAAATAAAAAAGAGAAGTAAGAAAAAAACAAGACTCTATAAATGAAATGATAAGACAATTGCCTCTGTCAAGAGTCAAGACGTTCGGGCTTAAAAGATCATCTTGTGGACATTGCTCAAAAGCCTTGATCGCGACCTATATGTCGACGTAGATAGTTACGCCTCCTACCCCTCCTACATACTCGCTTATTCATTTCGCGGCATTCATCATCGCCAAAATCTTAGCCTGAAAAACGCTGCATTCGTCCGAAAGTCTGTATGAAGATCCTAATGAGAACTCAAACCAATTACAGTATCATATAATCCAAGTAGAGGAATGGGCAAAGTTATAAAGAATAAAATGAAATGAGAAAAAATGCAAGTTGCGTGGTTACCAGATTCTGCTTTAACACTTTAAGGCGTAATACCTTGGTATTCATCTAAAGCGAGCTATTAACATTTTATATTTAAATCATAAGTTTAGAGCTTGAATTAAAACCATTGAAAAATAAAAACACGATACTAAAATTTTTTAAATCTGAAATATATATGTATAAGGCATTTTCAAATCCGATTCTGACAGCTATCGGTTGATATATATATGAAAAAAGGCAGTATGTACTAATGAAATGGCTGATTACTTGATATTTTATTGACTTTTTCAAAGAAACTTACTTTTATTCTTGGCTCGGGTTCTGTGAGATTTTTGCTATAGTGTGATAAAGCAAACTGGGCTATTTGTGTAGGATAAAAATAGCCACGTTTTTCCCACTGTGTACTAATAGGCACTCCATCTACAGCGCTTATGCATTTAACGCGATCTCTTACCTGCAGCAAAAGAAATTTAAAAATAATATATTAAATGCCTATTTTATTTATTGTTGAAATAATTGGGGTATTCAAACGGTATGCTATCAAGTCATATTGTCTTAAAGTTTTAATATTTTACAATAGTTTGAAAAAATTGTTGTTGTGCTTAAAAGAAAAAAGTTCTATAATAATAAGACTTTTTGAACTGTGTTTATTGTTTTGTCATAAACAGTAGAATACTGAGCCGGGCGGCCGAAACTCTTTAGTAAAGCCGTTGATATAATTAACAAGTCGCAGTCATTAATTTTAAAATATTTTTGATATTACATATTTTTCTGTTTTCTCCAGCAGCTGATTCAAATTTAAAATAGCACACTTAATTTGAGCGGATGCTCATTGTTAGAATTATCGATTCTATGTTTTTACTGTCTTTGCAATTGACAATTTATGTTAAAGTAAAAGCTTATTTAATTGGCAACATTGGATGTAAGTTGTATGTAAAATACAACCTAAACTTATATACATATTTTCTCTGTTCATTTTTATAACCTGTAATTTATTATTCGTTCGTCTTTTGTCATTAACAGTTGCAAGACATTTCGTTTTACAAATATAATAATAATTTATATAATAAAGGCATTTTATTATTAAATGATAAAAGAACATTTGTTTAAATAAAAGAAGAGTGGAATTCGCAATTAATTTTCTAATAGGTTATGGGCCTTTTCTAGTTAGAACTGCGAATCTTACATTTTTAAAGATAAACACGCGCTCAATATTTATTGTTTGCCTAAGAAAGGCTGTGTATTTTGTTTAAATACTGTGTTTAGTCCCCGTTGGAACTGTGGTTTGTGTTTGCTGCATCGAGTTTTGGTGTTGTCTTGGGCGTTGCTGCTGTTATTGTTAGTTTGCAGAAAAGAAGAAAAATGGCTGATGTAAGGCTCTTAATTACAAAGTTAAATCGCAATAATTATGAATTATGGAAATATCGAATGCAGTTGTTGCTGAAAAAAGAAAAAGTGTGGGATGTTATTGAAAATGACATTCCTACAGAGCCAGATGCAAAGTGGCTTGAACGTGATACTGAGGCTTCAATTTTAGTTGGCCTGGCAGTGGAAGAATCTGAACTTTTTCGTATTTCAAACTGCAAGTATGCTAAAGAATCCTGGAACGTTTTGAAATCTTACCATGAAAAATCAACATTGAGTAATAAAGTAAAGTTAATGAGATCAATTTGTGAGTTAAAATTACAACCAGGCAGTGATATGGATAAGCACATAACCCAAATGAAACTTCTGTTTTCAAAACTACAGTCACTAGGAGAAAAAGTGTCAGAATCGTGGTTAATTTCAATGTTACTAAGTAGTTTGCCCAGTGTATACGATACACTTATTACAGCTCTTGAGGTACGTGATGAAAAAGATTTGACAATGACGCTAGTTGAAAATAAATTATTAGAAGAAGACGAGAAACAACAAAAGAGAATAGCAAATGAAACAACAGCGCTAAAATTTTTTAATAAGGCAAAAGGAAACAAAAATAAGAAAATAATTTGTCATTTTTGTCATTGTGTCGGCCACATTCGAAAAGATTGTTGGAAATTTAAAAATAGCAAACAAAACGTTAAAGTCGCAGAAAATAGTGAGAACGAAAATTCTTGTTTTGTTTTGAATAGTAAACTTGATAATTGGGTTTTGGATTCGGGCGCTACGTGCCACATTTGTAGTACAAAAGATAAATTTATTAGTTTTGATCCATTTTGGCGTGAAAAAGTCACCGTTGCCAATGGTGAAGTTGAATTCTCATCCGGAAAAGGTTGTTGCAAAGTAATAATGGTAAACAACAAAGGGGTTGAACAGGTGATTACTGTTAATGATGTACTCTATATCCCTAGCTTTAAAGGAAATTTGTTATCGGTGAGAAAGTTGTCCACAAAGGGATTTAAATTTACATTTAGTGATACAGGGTGTAAAATTCTAAACAACAACAACACCGAAGTTGGTATCGCTAACTGTGTAAACAACTTATATGAATTAAAAACCAAAAAGATTGAAAGTACCATATTAAGCGCCTGCAATTCATATAAATGTCAACATTTTTATCACAAATTGTTTGGTCATAGAGACATTAATGCCGTCAAATCTATGCAAACCGGTAAGCTTGAAAACAATTTTTGTATAGTAGATTGTGGTAATCGTAGTACTTGTGCTGTATGTGCTAAGTGTAAAATGAGCCAAAAACCGTTTGCTAAACAATCGGAACACAAAACTGGGGAAGTACTGGAGTTAATTCACTCTGATATCTGTGGCCCCATGCAAACTACTACACCTGGTGGAAAGAGATATTTTGTCACACTAATTGACGACTACAGTCGTTTTACAACAGTATATTTATTGAACGAAAAATCTGAGATTTTTGATAAAATAAAAATCTACGTTCAAATGGTCAAAAATAAATTCGGAAAAGCCCCCAAATGCATTAGATCAGATAACGGTGCTGAGTATAAATCTAAGAAAATGTTTGAACTTCTTCAAAGCAATGGAATTAAATCCCAGTTTACTGTACCCTATTGCCCACAACAGAATGGCGTGGCTGAGAGAAAAAATAGGTACTTAATGGAAATGGCTCGTTGTCTTCTTGAGGAAGCAGGTTTATCTAAAAAGTTTTGGGGCGAGGCTGTAATGTGTTCAAATTATTTACAAAACAGAATAATAACAAACTCTATACCTTGTACACCTCACGAAAGATGGGAGGGTTGTAAGCCTGACGCAACAAATTTTCAAATTTTTGGCACAAAAGCGTATGTGTTTATTCCAAATGCAAACCGAAAGAAATTGGATAGTAAGTCGTCTTTATTAACTTTCGTAGGATACGATGAACAGTCTAAAGGTTTACGATTTGTTGACACATCTACATGTAAGATCATCATCAGTAGAGATTACAAATTTGTTTCTCCTAGTCATAACGTAAGTCATAACACAAGAGAAAAATTAAAACGCGTTTCAAACGATCTAGAAATAAACATCTCTAACAAACGTGCTACTGATGACTTTCCAATGAACGATGACTCTGACGCTGGTTCATTTTGTAGCCTAGAAACAGATCTTCAATATTTTGAAAATGAAACTACTCCAGAAGAAGATAATGTAACACAAACTGAACAAAGCGTAAGGAGGTCAACTAGATGCAATAAAGGTGTTCGTCCAGCTAGGTATGTAAATTTGTCAGAAAGTGAAAATTTGATTGAACCAAAAACGTACAAGCAAGCTATTCTGTCCGAGCAACGTAGTCAATGGATCTCCGCCATGAAAGAAGAAATGAATTCTTTAATAAAAAATAAAACATGGGAACTATGCAAAGCTCCTCTTGATGCAAATGTTATTGGCTGTAAATGGACGTACAAAATAAAACGTGGTGTCGATAAAAATATTCAGTGTTTTAAAGCTCGTCTTGTTGCTCAGGGGTTTAAACAAAGATATGGTTATGATTATGACGAAGTGTTTGCACCTGTTGTTCGTCAAACTACCTTTCGTTTACTTTTATCTGTTGCTGGGGAAAAAAGAATGCATGTTGAACACATCGATATTAAATGTGCATTTCTGAATGGCCACTTGCCGGAAGATGTGTTTATGAAACAACCTCCAGGTTTCATAGAAGGAGAGAGCAGTCTAGTGTGTAAACTGAAGCGAAGTTTATATGGTCTCAAACAATCTGCGTGCATTTGGAATAAAGCTCTAAATGATGTTTTGGTACACGGTGGTTTTACACAAAGCAAATCCGATCCATGCCTTTACACCAAAATCATCAATGGGGAAGATATTTATGTGCTTATTTATGTTGATGATTTGGTAGTAGCATCTGCAGATGTGGATAAAATAAACAATGTACGTGATTTTCTAAAAGACAAATTTGAAGTTAACAGTCTTGGCACTATTTCACGCTATCTTGGCATTGAGGTAACTAAAACAGATGATTTCAAGTATAAAATTCGTCAAAAACAATATATAGAAAAAATGATACTCAAGTTTGGTCTTCAAGACGCAAAAATATCAAAATACCCGATGGATTCATCTTATGGCAAAAGTGAACAACAACCGTTATTGAGAAACGATAAATACCAAAGTTTGATTGGTTCGCTGCTTTATATTGCTGTCAATTCCCGTCCAGATATTTCTGCAAGTGTCTCAATTCTAGCCAGAAAAACAAGTAACCCAAGCAATGAAGACTGGAACGAGTTAAAGCGTGTTGCAAAATATTTGAAAGGGTCATCGGACTTGTACTTAAACTTATTTGGTAGCTGCGAGAAACAAAACGAACTTCTTGGCTATGCTGATGCAAACTGGGCCGAATGCCGAGTGGACCGAAAATCAAATTCCGGTTACGTTTTCTTAGTTAATGGAGGCACAGTCAGTTGGGCGTGTAAAAAGCAAAGCTGTGTTTCACTGTCATCAACCGAGGCCGAATTCGTTGCCCTATCCGAAGCAGCAAAGGAAGCAGTCTGGATAAGAAACGTATTGTCTGACTTGAACTGTCCACAACATTGTCCAACTATAATCTTCGAGGATAATAGAAGCTGCCTTAATTTAATTACAAATGAAAAACTAAGTAACAGGTCAAAACATATTGACACGAAATTCCATTTTGTCAAGGACTATGTGGAAAAGAAAATAATCGACTGTGTATACTGTCCTTCAGAAGATATGCTAGCAGACATGCTGACGAAACCGTTGCCCATTTCAAAACTCCAAGCTCACAGACTAACAAGCAGCATTTACTAATTCTCAATTGAGGAGGTGTGTTAGAATTATCGATTCTATGTTTTTACTGTCTTTGCAATTGACAATTTATGTTAAAGTAAAAGCTTATTTAATTGGCAACATTGGATGTAAGTTGTATGTAAAATACAACCTAAACTTATATACATATTTTCTCTGCTCATTTTTATAACCTGTAATTTATTATTCGTTCGTCTTTTGTCATTAACAGTTGCAAGACATTTCGTTTTACAAATATAATAATAATTTATATAATAAAGGCATTTTATTATTAAATGATAAAAGAACATTTGTTTAAATAAAAGAAGAGTGGAATTCGCAATTAATTTTCTAATACTCATAACAGTAGTATTTTTTCGTTTTATTTTTGTATGACATATGACTTCATGACTACCTTGTGAATACCCTAAATATATTATTTAATATGTATATGTTTAAACGCGAAAAATTAATATTCAATTTCTTTTTCTTACCTCAACATTGTAATTTTCAAAATACATAAATAGCCCCCGGGGATCGTATTTACCCTTTGGTAAATTTATTTTCGCTGTGCTATGCATCCACATGAATTTCGGCACAGGTGTGGATTCATCGTTATTATTCTCAATGGCTTGTGGTGAGGCCGGATTACTCATAGAACCCGATATATCAAAATAATTACGCAAAAATGAAAATGGTACATAGACTTCATGATCTTCTTCATCCCGTTTACAGCGTATTGTGTACTCTTGATTTATTAGGCATTCAATATCTTGTAGGGGCATCAAATCACCAACGTTTTCCTCGAATCCACTTCCTACATGATTATTGTTAAGTAAATCAGTATTGCCATCAACTGCATACAATTTTCGATCCCATCTTTTAACTAACTCGTGAGGAAATGTAAATTCCGCACAACGCATATAAACAGCACAAGTAATAACCACCACAGCAACAGTAAGTAGAAAAAGGACAGCTTTCAAATTAAGACGCATAATGAGAACTAAAGTAGGTTTAGGCTGCAGATAGACAGACGTTAACGATAAATTTAATTGCACTTAATAAAATAGTTTTGATTCTTATTAAAATCAAATAGTTTTTATATTTAGTTTTGTATGTCTTTTGGATTATTATCAGTAACAAGTAATTTTTTTTATTTTATACAATAAATTGATTTGCACGTTATTTAAAAGGAATTGAATCTATATATGTTATTTGTTATTATCTTTTATGAAACTATAAAAAACGTTTTCTCTTAAAAAAAACTAGTTTTCCCTTGCTCAAGAAAACAAGACAAATTTTTGTAAGTGTATTATGAACTTAAAAAAAAAACAAGAGAAAATTATAGTAAATTAGAACTCAATGCTATTTAGACTACTAACTCGATTTATGTTTATTTATCCATTGATGTGTTATGTTTGCATCTGTATGCTTAAGAAAACATGAAATTCTTACAGGTAGCAAAGTTAAAGAAGAAACTATAATAAAACTGTGAGAAGCAGTGAATTGCGAGTGTTAAAGGGTAATAAAAAGAACTAAAAATATTGAAATTCAAAATATGTTTATACCTGTTATCTGTTTAGTATTTACTTTTGTACATACATACATATGTACGTATGTATGTGAGTGCTCGTATCGACATGTATACATGCAGACATTTTAGTAGATGGTATTTTATTTGGTTTTTCTATATTTATTTTTAAATAAAAAAAGTATTTGTGAGACATAATCGAACTCTTTTGTTTGTGCGCTGGGTGGCGCACATTTCAAATGCCCATTTTTCTTTGTCAGCCGGTGTGGTTTGTGACCTATTCCCATAAACATAGCTTATATAACAAGCCTTATTCGTTTGTGAAAATGTGACTAACAACCTAATTAATAACATTAACAATATGCCACCTATAGAATCACGAAACTCTCCAATTGCTTTAGGTAGAGCTTATTTGTCAATAGAAAATTAGTATCTGGAGGAAAATATTTTAGTTTTTGCATTACTTGCAGAGATATGAAACTTACGCTTTAAGAAATCGTTTTTCTGAAGCCAAAAAGGGCGTAAGTATAAATTTTTTTTTAATTTTTAACAGGACTAAACTCTATTTTCTCAGTTGCTACGACCTGTTAAGTTATTTGACCATATTTGGCCCTTTTACTCTAAATAAAAAATTAATAAAAATAACAAATAAATTTTCTTTTTATGAATATTGAAAAACCATTTTTCACGCCTGTTGGTATCTAATAGTAGCAACGACGTAAATAACGCAGAACCAATCCCAAATGACGGTATTAAGTGCATACTACCTGAATGAGGTCGAAATGGCAGTAACCCGGCTTAAGAAAAGCAAGACAGCAAAAGCCGATGGGTTGCCAGCGACACGCTGATCAGCTTGCTTGTACAATCTGGCGAGGAAAACGCATATCCAGAGAGAGTTTTATGTCCTGTTCCCAAAAAGGAGGCAGGACAGCCCCATACGTTCAAAGATGTTTCGAGCTATATCTGAGTTTGGTATCCCTGCGAAACTAGTACGCCTCTGCAGGATGACCTTAACTGTGACACAATCCTCAGTTTAGATAGACAGAAATATTTCTGAGCCCTTCACTACCAAACGAGGTTTCAAAAAGGAGATAACCTTTCGTGTAATCTTTTTAACACCCTCTTAGAAAAGGTTGTACAAAACGCAAATGTGAATGGGACAGGCACAGTAATCACAAAACAGCGTATGTTACTCGCTTACGCCGACAAATCGACATCATGGGGCGAACATTGCGCGCTACTTTTTTGGTAGACCTTTGATTGCAACTTTTTTATGTCTTTTTTTTAAATAAGAGATTTACATTAAAACTATAAATGGTTTATTTGCAACCATTGGATATATAGGTACAAAACATATTTCAAAAGCTGAAAAATGCTACGTGAATAAAAAATCAGAGTTTCAGGAGTAGAGTATTAGAGCAGGATTAGAATATTAAAATAACTCACAAAACTGTAAAACTTGAATATTATTTAATCTTACCTTAAAAAATATTTATGTTTAACTAGACCAGGGCTTATTATACTTGTATTGGTTGTAGCAGGCTGGCTAATTAATTAATTCAGCCCCCAGGGGGGGTTTGATAACAGTTAACATATCAAGCTTAGGAATCATATAGTTATTATATTAGATTTGTCGCATCGGTTTTAACGCAGCACAAAAATACTTTAAAACTTTTATTTTATTTACAAAAGCAAAAGACAAAACTATCGTCAATGCTAGCAATAACAATTCAAATGAATATGTACATTTTGTTTTTAACTACATACATACATATCCTTCAGTTATATATAAATTTGTATATTTAAACTTTAATAGGGTGAGTGGTTGAGCAATTTTTTATGTAGCAAATAAGTAAATTTAACTTTTTGCAGTGGTTTTAACTTTTATAAAGAATTATATATTCACTAAATATCTTTATTATTTCTTGATGTTGTGAAAAAATTTTCTGTGTTCCTTTTTTGAAAATTCACATATGTTTTTGACAGTATGTATAATGTTTACGTCAAGGTGGTTATAAACAAGGTGGTAGCGTATCTACTGAAAATACAAAATAAACAACAGCAATATATGTACGCCTGACGAGACATATTCAGGCCTAGACAAACGCCAACCCAGTTTATAAAAAAAACAGTATAAAAATATTGTTTTATTATCTGGGTTCGGCCACATGTCTAGGCATGAATTGGTCTCCGAAAAAATTGTTTGTTTCTTACTTATTCCTGTTCTATAAGGAGATCGCCATCATGGTTCAAATTATTTCACATGATCACCATGCTGAGAACTCCAGACAGTAAGGAAATATTAAATTAGAAAATAATTAGTTTCACAATGCAACAAATACGGAGTACATTAAAAACAGCTGTGATAGCGAGGCCACCTTGTAATTTGGTACACCTTTATACCATAGATGCCAGACTTAATGATTTATTGTCATTTTAACGCGTTTCCACTTCCAAAGAGGCCATTGAAGATTAGACGTTTTTCAACCAGAATATGACAATTTTTTAAAATTAAGGTTTTTCTTTAAGCCATATCAGTTAGCCTCAGATAAACAGCTGAGTAACGGTATTTCGTTCTATTAATGTCAAATTTTGTTTATGTTTATGTATTTTCTTCCTTTTTTACAAACAACAACTGTGGTATTGTAAGAAAAGCTCAAAAAGAAAAAGAAAAATTTTGTGAAATTTTGTTATTTGTCTTTGACATTCAAATGACGGATTAGTTGTTTATGTAGAATCGCCCCACCTGATATGAGTGCGCCTTGTACAAGACGAAGCGTTATAGCTTTGACAGTTCTATGACAATTTCAAAAACTTGTTTTGACGATATTATTCCAAAATATGCCGATATTAGACCAAAATTATCTGGCAACTATGCTTAGTACATACATTCATACATATCTGTATTTAGAATGTTTATATCCATACATACATATATGTTTATACATATGGATATTAGCATAGTATTTACTTTTATTTAGTAAAAAACGTATAATGTTAAATGCATTATCATTTTTAAATATAATAGTTATTTTATGTTTTCATGAAAAATATGTATTAGCTTCAAATGGAGATCGCACGGGTTTCTTCAATCACTGTCGCCAGAATTGTGAAAGACAAAACTGCTCATCAGGTATCTATTGTCCTGTTGTTACCAAATTTTCCATTTATTGGGCATACAATTTTTATTTTATCTCTTAGATGGTTTTGAGATACAAGAGCAGGCTATTAAATATTACCAGCAGACTGTATTTGACAAAGCACTGCAATGGTCTTGTGCTGATGAATGCCAGTATGGCTGTATGTGGCGTACTGTAGATGCTTTTAAGGATAGAGGTTGGCCGATACCCCAGTTTTATGGCAAAGTTGTTTTTAATACGTGCATATGTATATTAATAAGAATCTAAATATATATTTAAATATTTCTGTTTGCAGTGGCCTTTTGTGCGCTTTCTTGGCTTACAGGAGCCTGCCTCTGTAATATTTTCTATTTTCAATATTATTGTTCATATACGTAATTTACGAAAATTTCGTGTACAAGTTCGTCCAGATAGTCCATGTTACAAATTATGGCATGTTTTTACAGCAGTAAGTAAAAAACTAAAACAACGACATTTCCGACATAGTTCAAAACAATAAACGAAGGTTTATGTAGGTATTTTATATTAACGTTTAGATATGTATGTAGATATCGATGGCTTAATATTAAAAACGTTTTTGGCTTATTCTGACAAACAAATGTAAAACAATTATAAATTTTTTGCTTTGTTTGTTTTTAATTGAAAATTAAATTTGGTGCTTTTTTTTATTTAAATTTAATAATTACATAAAATGTACATGTACAATTTTATGAAGGGGTTTTCTTTTCACAGGCATTATCTGTTTTTAGTAACTACTTATTAACTGCATTTAATTTTAAGGTTTCTCTTAATGCTTGGATATGGTCAGTGATTTTCCATGCTCGTGATTTTCCTTTAACAGAACTCTTAGATTACGTTTTTGCTTACTCTATGGTCCTTACAACTTTATATTGCATGGTAATAAGGTACGTGTTTCAAAAATCATATGATATGTACGCATAGACATACTTATGAACATTCACACAATTTTTAATGCATTTAATTTTCAGAATGTTACATCAATATTCTTGGCTTTTAAAGGCTATAATATCGCTCGCCTTTATCGCTTATTATATTAATTACTTCGCCTATATGAGTGTAGGACATTTTAGTTACTCTTTTAATATGTCGACTAATATAATAACAGGTAATCAAACGCAACAGCTAACAAAATAATACAATTTTTGATAGCTTCTCTAATTTTTACAGGCGTGCTTAGCGCTCTCGGATGGTTTCTGTGGTCATTCAAAGTACGGAAGCAGCGCCCTTACTATCGTAAAATCTTAGGTTTCTATTTATTGCTAGGCATAAGCATGAGCTTGGAGCTTTTAGATTTTCCACCCATAATGTGGATTTTAGATGCTCATGCTTTATGGCATTTAGCTACAACATTTATAACCTCATTATTATATAGTTTTGCAATTGACGATTGTCAAATGTTACGCAAAGAGAAATATTTTGAATTAGGCGCCTTTAATAAGGATATCTAAAACCTAATTAGTTAATGTTTATAAATTAAATTTTAATGAATTTTTCATTGCCTAAATTTTTTTATGCACATTTGTATTTGTTTACTTATCAAAATTACTCTAAAGCAATGCCAGTCAATGGTGCCTCCGAGGGACGAACACTAATCGGCTGTTACATGTACACAACACGAGTGTCAACAAAAAACCATAACAAATAGAGGATAAAACAAAAAAGGGGCAACAACAACACAGGTTAATATTGCATTAATTTTCTAAATAAAACACACTGAAAAAGCACCCATACATTTTCAAAAATCATTTCTCTGGCTGGGCACCACAGCTCTAAAGGTCATATTATATGTGTATTGGAATATAAATTTACATCAGAATCAGTGCTGCCTAGCAGGAGAATATGATTTGTAAGAATGTGTTTTATTTGAAAAAACTAATGCAACATCAACCTGTGTTGTCACTTTTTGTTTTATGCTCTCTTTGTTCATAGAAAGCGCGATTAGTTTTCGTTCCCCAGAGAGTCTCTTGGCTAACATTGATCACAGCTCAACACCATTTTTTGTATTAAAGTCTTTTTGTATGCTCTAAAAAACATGGTTCTAATTGTATAACAGAATCGATTTTTAAGTTTAAACACCGTCTGAAAATAAAAATTCACTAAAATGCGAACATTTTTGTCTTCGGAAATTATTTTGAACTGGCAAAAAGAAATATAATTTTTGAGGCAAGTGCGCGATATAGGTATATGAACATGAGTAAATAAATGTTAATAACTATTTCATAAATTTTTCTGATTTTTTCACAATTGCTTAGTGTTATGTATTTTACTAAACTTTTAATAAATACTTTTCATTAAATTTGAGTAAAATTAATGACTCTTATAAGTGTTAATTTAAATTTGTTTGTTTTTTTATAGGTATTAGGATTTTTTTATTCCGATTGTTAAAAAAAATTTACTTTGCTAGTTTTTAGTTTACGTACACACATTGAATACCTACATTCTAAAATATACATAGGTATGTACATATTTTACATTTGTCCACATTGCGATATTAAAACTGGAAGTTTAGGTTTGTTGTTCGGGCCTGTTGGAACATTTTCAATTTTACGCATAATCAACAGACCATCTAAAACTCTACCAAAAACAACATGTTTACTATCCAAAAAATTACATTTGGCGCAAGTTATAAAAAATTGGCAACCATTGGTATCTTTGCCACTATTGGCCATTGACAGAAGACCGGGAGAGTCATGTTTTAGAGTAAAATTTTCATCAGCAAAGGTATTTCCATAAATGCTCATAACTCCAGTGCCATCGCCCTAGCAATTAAAAAGTTTTATAAATACCTGATCAAACCTAATATATAAAAAAGAATTACATGTACAAAATCGCCACCTTGTATCATAAAATCCTTAATAACACGATGAAAACTAGCTCCTTTATAGCCTAGTGGCACGCCGTCTGGTTGATATTCACCCGTACAAAATTTTCGGAAATTTTCTGCCGTTTTAGGGACAGTGTCAGCAAACAATTCAAAAATCATACGTCCTATTTCCTTAATAAAAAAAATTTAATTTACATGAAAATATTAGTAAAAATTCATCACTTTACTTACTGTAGTTCCCACTGAAATATCAAAAAACACAACTGGATTATTGGGATGACGTAGTTGAGATTGTATTTGATTCCAAGTTGGCATTCTGTAGCATTAAATTTAATAAAATGGGAAACAAATGTTTTATCACCTATAACTTAAAAAAGGTATTAAATGCCGGCTTTTTTGTTTACGTTCTTTACATTCATAAAAATGTTATTGCTGTTTACAGCGGTAGATTTGCTTTCTTTTTGCCAGCTCTGTTTTTGTTATGCAGCATCAGCTGCTGAAAACGTACGGCACGTGTATTACGGACTACAAACATAAACCGCTTTTGTTTACATTAAAACTATAATTACAAGATTAACTTAATTATTTTGTTATTATATACATAACATACTAAGGAAAATAATAAATAAATTATTTTAAGGTAGGTAATTAATTGCTTCTATTGACTGCTGCAAACTGTGGATATTTTAACGCGTTTCATTTTGATCGCTAGGATTTTCTCGTTGATTTAAAAATATGTACATATCAATTATTTACTAATCAATTAATATTAAAATTTAGTTACATTCCTTTTTCATTTGTTTTTTATTATAGTAAAAATGATGCACTATCGTAAAGGTGAAAACATAGAAAAAAAACTGACAAAGGAAGATCTGCCATTTGAAGATTTTTTATCTAAGGATATAGATTTTTTATGGATGCACGTAAGTCAACTTTTTCCATTTATTAATCAAAAACAGCAAAAAGTCAAAATTCATCAAAACAATTTCTGTTTACATAAATCGTTTTTCTAAACAAATCTTTAACGATCACGAAACTTTCGTTTCCATATAAGGAAGTTTTATTTAAAGAAGGTTTTTTATTGTTGAATTACAAATTATGTTTTTTTTAACTATTAAAACTCCCATGAAAATGATTGGTTTTGAGTAGTGATTGTTTTCTATTTAGTGTACACTTATCACAAAAAATTTACCATACCTACAACTTTTTAATAAACAGGTAAATGGTGGCACTAAAGTTAATAACGTTTTGACTTTTGCTAAAAACGCTTTAGACAAAGGAGAATATAAACATATTGTATGGAGTGGTAATGGAGGGGGTGTGGTTAAAACGACATCTTGTGCAGAAATACTAAAGAGATCTTACCCCTTATATCAAGTAACGAGGATGTGTTATACAACGTAATATTCAAAATTAAAACTTTTTGATAAACTGCAAAGTAAAATTTTAATAAAAATTGTTCAAATTCGTTTACAGAGTTGAAGAACACTGGAAACCTCAAATAGAGGGCCTAGAGGAAATTGTAGCAAATCGGAAAATACCATCACTGCACATATATATGAGCTTGGAGCCTATAGATGACAATGTAAAGGGGTGAGTAAAATTAAATTGAATAAGATTATATAAAATAATTCTTTGTTTTTATTTTTTTTAGACTACAAAAGCCCAATACTAAAACTAGTTTTTGGGGACATAATAATCAAACGACTTCAACAGTTAGCAATATCACTTATAATCATAGACAGCGAAATGATAATCAAAAGCAGGGCAGACCAAACAATAATCGAGTCAAAAACAAAGAATCAAAATCTCTAACTAATACTTTAACAAATAAACAAGAATCTTCTAGTGAAGTCAGCAGCAGTTCTGCTGTCGGCAATCAACAGAAAAAATCTGACAATCATAAAAGACGAAGAAGACCTGATCAGGATCGTGCCACACAAAAACCAAACAAAAATGAAGAAATTTCAAATCAAGTAGATAAAATTAAAAATTAAGTGCACTAGCTTTACCCGGCCCCCTCTGCTGGACCCGACCCTTCTGCTTTTAAAACTTAAGTGGTATATTAAACCTTTTGACATTTTTGAAAAATTAAACTTAAAGTTTTTGAATTGCATGGAGTCTAAATAAAGGTCAAGATGCAACACTTAATAAAAGAATTTTTTGGGTCTATAAATAAATAAATATAGATTATTTTAATATCATAAAAATTGTCGTACTCCCTTTCTTCAACTTGTTGGACTTTTTTTTCTCAAAAAAGCCATTTAAATCAAAGTGGCTCATGCGAGATTTGACAATCATAGTTGCGGTAATGTTTTAATGTTTTTCGATTGCATGCGGGTGGTACAGCTCTCGCTTCAACCCTTTTCCTTTGCACCCTTACCTTAACTGTAGATACAGCAGTTATTCATACTAAATTTTTAGCTTATTGTGTTTATTGTGTAAATCGATTCGAAACAAATTACTTAATACGATTTTCAAAAATTTATTTACGAACGTTAGGAAATTACTTTAGTTTTTAATGAAAATCGACACTTTTTGAAATTTCCAAAGCTTAAAGGTGCCATTATGGGTTTTAACATGTTTAATACCAGTGTCAATTGATATTTACCTTAAATCATTCCATAAAACTATAAATCTTTTAAATGTATTAGATAATAAAATCTGCCTTTCGAGTTACATAATAACCCACCTGTATTGAATCTTTAATTTTTGCGGACGTGACATTGTCCATTTTTCCCTTTAAAATTTACGTGTCAGAGGTTCAAATCAGTCAAGCAAAAGTGCCTGTACTGTGAATTGATTAAAAAAAGGCTTGTCGCAGCTTATTTTTTTTTTTGTCTTAAAAACCTTGTCATTAGAAGTCTTCGCTACGTTTCTAAATTCTTTTAAAAATCAATGTACCAGAAGTCCTTTTATTGAGTGTTTAATTTTTGTAGCGTAGCACCACCTTTTTTTTTGTTTAAAAATTTGGCGGTAAGAAGCTTCAAATATGAAAACAAAATCTCATATTTTTGTACATATATACATATACCGTAAAAATATATATTTGAGTAGGCACAGTCTACTTTTCTGCTTCTGAGCGTGGTACCTTCTAATTTATTACCTTGAGAAGTTTGACATTATAGACCATATACTTACGTGAGGTTATGCATAAGGCTTACAAAAAATAATGTGCAGTAGAAGGACCAGAACAAAAAGGTAAATTTGTGGCATTAGCTAATGTTTTGTTTTCAAAGTTTTGAATTAAAAAACAATTTCTTCACATACAAAGTTTCATAAAAATCGGTGCAATAAAAGTACCAGCATAAAGAGTTAAGTTTTTGAGGGGGTGGCAGCTCCCTTTAAAATTTTTACTCTGGGAGCGGTTTATATGCGGAGAAAGCTTTATAAAAGTCAGTTAGGTAGAAGTATCTGTTAGGACTTAAGTTATTGTAGGCGTGACCCCGCGCATTTTGTTGACCTGAAAATTTCACCGTTCGATGTAGGTTTTTAAAAACAGAAAAGAAGACTTACAAAAAAAATCGAGTTGTGACTCTTTTTAATTTATTGTGGAATATGATGAATTTCTGCATTAATGGATGATGTACATAAATAAACTATAATAATACTTTTTGGAAACGTTATTGTAGGAAAATTTGTTTTTAGTTGCTTGCCTCATCAGTTTCAACATCTTGTATTTCTTTCAGTTTGTTTTGTTGATTATCGGCAGTTGCCTTAAGGAAACTTTGTAACATGGCATTAGAATCTACAACCAATATGGGTGTACAGCCATCCTTTAGATGTTCACTTTGAGATTCATAAATTTCACGAGATATACTGCGAGTAAAGGAAAACCGTAAAGATTTGGTACGAGTAAGTTTCTTTTTGATTGGAGGTTTTCCAGTAAGCGGCTGCATTTCCGATGGCGTTCTCTCTTTGTCTGGTGTTGGTGGCAATGAGGCTATTTCCAAGTTAGCATCGCGTAAAATGTCTTCGGCAAATGATTTGATATCCGTCCAAGCATCAACTAGATTTTTAAATGTAAATGTTAAAAAAAAAAATAACTTTATTACGTACATAAGTTCTATAAATTTTTTAATTGGTTTATAAAAAAAATTTCATACAAAATCAAAAGCTAAATTAAAGCATTCGATTCACATTAAAATTAAAAAAAATTTTAAATAGCCCCAACGTGAAAATGTGAAATGGGCTCAGAATTTTATATTAATAGCACTGGCTTCCAAAATACTAAATGAAAAATTACCTTCTTTTCAAAAATTAAAAATACCCCAATTTTAGAAATGGAAAATGGCCAAAAAACACAATGAAAAATGGAATTAATTCTAAAAATAAAAAATACGCCAATTTAAGAAATGGAAAATGGCAAAAAAAAAAATAAACTGGAAAATGTTCCCAAAAGAAATAAATAATTTTAAAATGGAAGGAAAATTTATCCCAAAGTGAAAATAAAAATTGGGCCCAAATTTTTACATTGAAAACAACAACATGAAAATTTGGGGCCATTTTTCATGTTTTAATTTGGGGTGATTTTTCATTGGAATCATCCCAAATTTTTTAAATATTTAGGGTGTTTTTTCATTTTAAAATTTTATAATGGTATGAAAAATGGTTAAATGGAAAATGCCACAATAAAAATGAGCACCCGAGCGTAAATAAAAAGCTTTAGCACAAGAAGTCCTTTTTGGACACGTCTTAGAGAAATAAACGTTGTGCCTAGATTTCCCTTAAACGCTTTCGTAGACAGCCGGTCTTCGGCCAAAAGCGATGAATATAAGTTACGGTGGACTCAAACCGCCGGCTGCACTCACTGGCTTCGCTAAATATTTCCTCCAAAGGCTACAGGTATGCCAGCAGTTTGAATCCACCAGAGTTTAATTCTTTTGCGCCCAGCCGAAGACCCGCTATCCAAAATCTGATTTTGATTCTAACAATTTTGTAACAATAAACTTGTTACTAAATTATTGTTACCTTCATGTAATTTATTTTTGTAACTGTATTCTGGTTGCTAGGATTATTTAACAAAATTCAACAAACGTGGTAAAATTAATTGATAATTATTTTTTACAAAACACATACCTATATTTAAATTAAAATAAATCTTTTTGAGAAAAAGTTTTAAAAAAAGATTTAAAGTTTTATTTTTACTTGCTAAAACAAAAAAAAAATTTTTTTTTTGCCAAAGTCTGACCGAGATGGCCATTTATTCACACAGTACGGGATCACACCTATTGTATGTAAATAATTTGAAAAAAATCTTTGTTAGCTCCTTTTGAAAAGGTAATAATATACCTGTTACTTATTGTAATAAAAAAAGTTACCAGAATTTTAAAAATTTTTGCACCAGATTTAAATTGTAACCAATGTAAATTTTATAACTGCTTCAGAATAAGGCTGTTAGTAACATTTTTTGTTCTAGACACGAAATTTTATGACACCTTTTCAAAATAGGCTATGTTTACAAAACCTTTAATTTTTTGAGGCAATTCTTAATTTGATTTATTTTCTTAAATTATTTTGGGGCCATTTTAAATTTTTACATTTGCGGCCATTTTCCTTCCCTTAAAAATTCATCACTTTTTTTTGGCCATTTTTCATTTTTAAAACGTATTATACATAAAAAATTTAATTTTATTTTTTATTAATTAATTTTACTTTATTTAATAAAAATTATTTGTGTACCTCATTTTTCAAATTGAGGCCATGCTTCATGTAGTGTTATTGGGCTTTTTTTCATGTTTTTGTTTACAATAACAAAATACATATAAATCGTTCCTAAATGATCACTACTCGGCTTCGAAAAATAGCACTTAAAATATTCCAATTTTTGTAGGTTAAAAAAAGTTATACAATGTGTTACAGCGTGTCTTTGTGAGCCTTTCGAATATATGATCGCATATTCCACAACTACATTGCATATTTGGAAAGCATTACTTAAAACTAGATAAATTTAGAACTAAATTTTTATGCCGCTTACCAATGTTATTTTCTGTGGCGTGCTCATACGTTACACAAAATCTGATGACATATTTTCCATTTACCATCGAAGGAATCATATGCATACGGCCGGAGTGATTAATTTGTGCCAAAAGTTCTTGATTAAAGTTATCGGCCGCTCTAAAAAAAAATTAAAACCAATAGAGTTGTGCCGGCCATAAGCGACTTAGTTCAATTGAGCGATTCTTTTCATTGAGCAGATGAAATAGTTCAATTAATATCGCTCTTTTGTTTCACTTGATTTCTGAAATTATATAATTTTTTCCTACTAAAAATACCTAAAAAATATATTTATTTCAATATGTTTAAACAGGACCGTAATATTTATGCAAAAAAAAAATAAATCTCCAATATTAACTATTTTTTTATTTTAATATTTTCTGAAAAAAATAATTATTTTTTTGATTTTATTGCTTTGTCAAAAATTAATAATAATTTTTTGTATATTATTTTTTGGCAAAAGCAATTGTTATCACTTTTTAAATTATATAAAAATCAAAATTAATAATAAAAATTTTGTACTTTTTTAATTTTTGTATTGATTAAAAATAAAATACAACAAATTATTTTTACTTTTTGAGAAAAAAATTAAAAACAAAAATTTAAAAAGCGTCTAATTTTCAATTAATCTACTTAGTAAGATTAAGATAGTGTACTTGACTTGACTCTCTGCTGCTTTTTTTTCTTTTAAATTTCAAAAGTAATTATTAATTTCAGATCATGTGCCTTAATTTTTCATTTCATAAAACTATTTTCAATATTTACAATTAAACTTAACAAAAAAAGTTCAACAGAAAAAAAACCGACGAATTGAACTATTAAACACACTCTGCAAACCAATGTACTAAAAGAAATGCATACATACTTACGTAAGTATGTATGTACATCTAGTCAAATTGTTTACTTACCTTAATCGAAAGCACACTAAGCCCAAATAGACATCATTCCTAACCTCAAAACGCTCATCTTTTTTTACTAACATTTCAAATTTTTTAGCCAAAGCCATATGGTTGCGTATATACGCCTGCAGACCACTTATACCGTATGCGCGGAACACAAACCACAATTTTAGGGCTCTAAAGCGTCGACTCAGCGGAATGCCATAATGCCGGTAATCTATAGCCATTTCATGTTCATGTTGCAAATACAGGGGGTTAACATTTAAGGCGGTCTTTAAGCTCATTACATCTTTTACCCACATGGCCGATGTATCAAAGTTAGTCAGCAACAATTTATTAGGATTTGTATTAAAGGAATCGGCATACTCTAAGCCCTCTGAGAATTCTCTCATTTCTGGTAGTATAAAAGAGTTGCCAGCATAAGCACCATCTACATGAAACCAAATGCTTAATACTTCTTTGCAAATTTTTCCGATTTCCACAAGATTATCAAAAGCGCAGGCACCTGTTGTGCCCACAGTGGCCACCACAAAAAATGGGGTTAGACCCGCTTTCGTATCATTTTGTATAGCTTGGCGCAGCAGATCGATACGCATGCGACCTCTGTCGTCTGCCTCAATTATACGCAACTTAACCAAAGCCATTTTTGCTGCCTTTTCTACCGACGAATGGGCCTCCTTACTGGCATATGCTATAAGTTGTGGCAAAAAAACACTTTCATGAATTTCGGAACTTGAACCTTTTAGTTTTTGTATAGCTCTGGAGCGTGCCGTAATCATGCAGACTAGAGTGCATTCAGAAGCCGAACCCTGAAGGGCACCTCCACCTTTACTGCCAGGGACATCACTTATAAAAGCTTTTGGCAGACCTAAAGCTTTGGCATACCAATCCAATACTATTGTTTCCAATTCCGTGGAAGCTGGGCAAGAGGCCTAAAGAAAAAATTAAAACATTATTTCATATTTAACAAATATACAGTCAGAGTCTTAAGTCCTGAGACTAAAAATTTTAAAAATCTGCACGAACACCACCTGTCGCTAAACTACAAGTTCTTGTTTAACAATGACATGGTCTACTTAATTATGTTGTAAACTAGTAACACATTTTAATTGCTCTTTAGTAAGGTTTTTTATATCTTGCTCTTCGTTTTCTTTAATGTTATATACGCCCTTTTGGATTTTGATGACGATATACACATATGTACGCATGTTGCAAATAAAATAAACTCACCCACGAAAATCCAATTGAGCCAATAGCACTGCTCAACATATCACCCAATATGGATGGAAATGAGTTTCCAGAGGGGAAATAGGCGAAAAATTTTGGATGGTTCCAGTGAACCACACCCGGCATTACTTTGTTCTCAAAATCCTCTAAGACATCTTTAAATCGTTCCGGCTCTAAAGGTGCCTCGCCTAAAAATATATAATTTTTAAACTTACAAAAATATACATAGTTGTTTAAAGAGATTTTTTTCCTTATTTGAAAACAGCAACATTAAATGCACAAAACTAATTAATGACTAGATTTTGTATTTAAGCTTAGAAGTATAAATGAATTGTTTAAAAAAGTTTTGTATATAAACAAATACATTTTTGTATGAACGTAAATATCTTCACCTGAAATGCAAAAGACCCTAACAAAAACAAAAAAAAATTAGAAATTGAGCTTTTGATTGATTATGGTACATGTGTTGTACTATATTTTAAAATATAAGTTCTGTTTTTAAAAAATATCGATCTTTTTAAAAAATCAAAAGACATAAAAACTAATGATTAATTTTTTAAAAGTAATATAAGCTTAACCATACACTAGGCCCGCCAAAGTTATTAATTTTGATTTAACGTTTATGTTTATTTCGCTTTGTGTCTATTGCTGTTGTGGAGAAGTCAAATTTATAAAAACAAGGCTTTTAATTTTTAGGTTTTTAAAGCTCCTGTTAATATAAAAAAAAAATAATGAGAGGCTCTTTTGCATTTCAGATGACGATTTGTATGTATCACCATAACCCACTAACCTACTACGTAGTGATAACATAAAAACTATTAACACTTTTATCAATTAAAAGTGATCATCTGTTTTATTTTCAAGATCATGATCAATAAATCAATTAACTTAAACAATTTTAAAAAGTAGAAACACCCAGTTGGCCACAAAGCACAGTGCCGTGATTTTAGATATCAAGTGGCCATTAGTAGAAGGAGCTAATACAAAGTAAAGAAATACTGAATACGTATTAAAATTTAAAAAAATGAAAACTAAAATTTTTAAGTTTTATCTCTAAGAATTCGCGTCCTTCCTATATATCCTTAAAGCAGAAATTGTGTTAACGAAGAGAAAAAAATGTCAGCTTAGTGAAATTTGGTAGAAACATAAATTATAACATGCTTCGTGACCTGTCAATTTTTTTTCAAATCCAAGCAAGGATACGCCTACCTCCAAATTGCCCCTTTTCAAAAAGGTTAAAAAACTAAAAAAGGAATAATTAATGTCCTTTGTTAGTTTTGCATACGAACCACTTACATTAAGTTTAATGTGTACTTATTGCTCTGTTTCATTGAAACAGTGGAAGATCTAAAAAAATAGAAAACAGTTGTCTTTACTAAATATCTCAGTCTCTAATCAGTTAATTTACTCGGTTTCGACGCATCCTGTTAAGCCAAAAAAAATGCTAAATTTAAGAAAAATTTATTTTAGTTTTGCCCTTTCTGTATTGCTTTATATACTTTGAAAATTATTTTCTACAAATTGTTTAACGCAAAGCTAAATTATTTTTCTTAAACTATAGTCGCTGCTGGAAAATATCACAAATCTGCAATAAAACACTTAGGAGCAGTTTTAGACTGCTGAACAATAAAACAATTAAAAAAATAAAAGTGATATTTGATGTTTTTTTAATTGACTATTAAAGTTAATTTTTAATTTTAAATCCCGACTTCACTAAAGAACTGTTATTTATTTTCAGTTTTTCGCGTATGACTCATATTTGTTAAAAAAAGGATTGTAATACCACATAGGTGGCAGGGGTATTATGCGTTTGTACAGATGATTTTAACGCCCAAAAGTAATGTTTTGAGACCCACCTTCAAGCATACCGATCGACTCAGAATCACTTTTTGAGCAGGGGCCAAATCGTCGCATTCGATTCGAATCGAAATTTTACCATATTGATCGATTTGTCAATGCTTTTAATATAGGAATTCTAATAAGAATTTTTAAATTTCGATTCGAATCGAATGTGACGATTTGGCCCCAGATAAGCAAGCCGATCAATAAAAATAGACTGCGGTTGAAATGCAAAAAATTTTGGCAGTGGCGGCTTTGTGCCGAAATATTTGAAATAAAAAAACAACTATTTATGGAAAAAAGTATTTCCAGTAAAAACGGCTTGACTTATATTTTCAACTATTTGAATGTTTTAAGCAAAATCGCCCTCACCCCCATCTGTTCTCTACTCTACATTTTTTTCAAACCCAATATCTGTAAGCTTTCTGACACAAAATTTTTGAAATTTTACAAATTTGGATTATTTTTATGGAGGCTGTCACTTACCGTGCTCATTTCAACATTGTTTGATTTCTTTTTAAATGTTAAAAATATGCTATGACTCCGTTGTAAAAGGTTTGAAGTCGATTTCTGTAACAGTTGGCATGTACACAACATCAATAAATTGTCCGTTTGAATTGGAGCTACGACATCCCTTGTTCCTATCCAAAAAAAATTCCCCAGAGTATCTAGCCAAGTTTTTGGCGACAGTAGAAACAACAGCTAAGGTTCTAAGATATATATGGATATATTAATAGACTTCAATTTCAGCCGCTAATCAGCCGAGCTTTTCGGCGGCGGCTTGACTTTATTCAAAAAATTTGCTTAGCGGCAAGCCGCCAGTCGCGCCGCTACGGCTTGTTTCTGAGTCGATTTAAGTATGTCCGCTACAGGTCGCAGTTTTAAAGATATTATAAAATTTGGCAAAGACAAGTTTTTTGGCACTGAAACAAAGTCTATTGTTTTTGGTGATGATCGGCCTCATATATCTTCACAATATTTTGCAAATATGCCACTAACTAGTATACTGAGCAAAAATATGATGGGTCCATTTTTTGATATATCCCTCATACAAATATTCTCTGTTATACAGAATACAAATATTATCGATCTATTTTTTTTCTTAAACCCCCATACAAACGTAGTGTAGGGTGTAATATGGTCGGGCTTGACCGACTATACGTTTTTTAATTGTTTACTATAACAAACACATGTGTAATTTGAGGAGAACTTCCTAAGTTTATAATGTTTCATGCAAACCTTGACTTTGAGCAGCAATAACTCAAAAGCAACGCAATTTTGGGATAATATTTTACACATAAGCTAAAAGAAGTGTTTTTTATAAGAAAATTTTAAAATTTTCTTACATGGTCTTTATTAATTTTTGCTTAGCTGGTGACAGTGTGCAAAGTGGTAGACAATATTGTTTTTAAAAACGTCTTAAATATATTCTAAATTTGTTGATGGCAAAGTAAGCAGCGTTTTCTCCTATAGCCATTGACGGTTTGCTCCGGCTGTTTTTTATTAACCATAAAGGATAATCTAAATACATGGTCAAGTGGGTATTGTTTGTTTGTACAATTTAGTATTCGTTTGTCAGTTCACTTTTTTATTGGGTTCTTGGTGTTCATTATCATTTCTAGCTGATGGGGCATTGTCTAAACCTTTTTCTTCAAATTAATTAAGATGTAAAGGTGTTATTGAGATTTTCCCTATTAAGCAAATTGTTTCCTTTTAATTAAATGTTTTTTCTATTATTTTGTTTATACGTAAATCTATTTTTAGTGAATTTATTTTTATAACTTTTTGAAAACAGAAATGTTTTTAGTTTGAGTTAAAAAAACATTTTAGTTTTTAGTCATTTTGCAAGGCAATTGTTTAATTAAACATACATGTAGTCCACTTGCATTTTAAAAACATTTGTAATATTATTATTTGTTTTACATATGTACATGCATGTGTACATAAGTATGCATGACTTCATCCCAGAGTGTTAACTTCCAATACAGACTTTGACACATATACCCATGATGCTGAGGACATCTTTTTCCGGTCATATGCTGGTGACTTTTCTTACTAATCCCTAATGACAACTAAATCTGAATTCAGTTTTAAGAGTTCTACTGCAGCTTCAAATAGATTTTTAATTGTTTCTCTATAATTTTGATTTTTTTTTGGAAGTTCCTAATTATCGAATGACTTTCGTCTATTTAGAAGGACAAAACGTGCCTTAAGTTTTGTAACAGAGTTATTTGGCTTTTCTGTGCAAGTTGAAGTCATCGTATTTTCTTTGCAATTCTTTAATTTTTCCGCGTTGGCAATGTAACAAGTTGTTCTTTGCAAGCTTACATTTATTTTAAATACATAACTACAAACCTGATAAGATTATGTAGGATGACTTTGACAAATATGAAATCATCAGTTAAAATTGAATAAGACCTTTCCAAACTGTTCACCAGCCAACGTGGCTTCAAACAAGGCAACAGCCTGTCATGCGACCTTTTCAAAATTTTATTGGAGTGAAGCAACAGTAAACCAAAACTGCATAATTTTTACCAAAATCCGTATACTGCTTGCCTATGCCAATGATATCGGCATCAAGTGACGAACCTTTCAAGATGCCACTGCTACCTTTGCTAACAGACAAAAAAAAGTTTAACAGCAAATGAAGACAAGATTTAGTGGATGCTTTCAACAAACAGACAATCTACGAAATTGGGAAAATCTGTTAGCGTTGGTAACTTTTACTTCGATATACTAGAGGAGTTAGGCAAAATCAAATTAAGTTGCTCTTAGAGTGTTTGAAAGAAAAATACGTCGTAAGATAAGTATATACCCGGAGAAAACTGGTATCTTATAAAGTTGCTCCAAGCCAAAAAGGAATTTAAATATGATCCCGAGGAAAGATGTAAAAGGGACGATCATGAAATCACTACACAAAGAAATTATTCAAAATCGTACTTATGTTTTCTTAAATCAAATTGATTTGAGTTACTTCAAAAAATCAAGCAGAAAAACTTTTTGTTTTTTAAAATTATTTTAACATTTAAAAACAAAGGGTCTCGGTAGCCTAGATGGTAGCGCTCTGCTGTCACAGTCCGGAGAGTACCTGGTTCAAGTCCCAGCTACGGCAAGTAAAGAAAAAAATTTTAATTATAAAAAATATTACATATTTATAAAACTAAAATAAAATATAAAACAGTTTTAATGTCTAAACAATTAGTTTAAATTTTTGAATTAATGCCGATTACAATTATTGTTTGGCTTAAGTGTGTCTAAAAGCAAGAAATTCGTACTAGATAGATCCTTCTTGATATAAGAAAATCCGTACTTCCCGTATCTTTGACACCACTACGGTTTTGATTTAAGTAAAGATTACTTGGTTTGTGATCTTCGGGCTTGATATAGAGCTATACCGAAGCCATTTTTAGCTGCTGGTGACTATAACGCTTAGCATATTGGGGCTCCTGCCTAATAGTGGACGCATTTTGTATGATTCATTGTCTGAAATAGGACTCAACTAGCCAAAAGAAAATTTTAGGCAATATTTGATTCGGCCTTTTAAAGTTTTAGCCTCGTCGAATATATGTATATCTTTAGACCACTCGCCCACAATTGCCACCATTTGCAGTCCTCAACAAATCGTAACTAGTGATTTTTTCGTGTCTAAAAACAATATATCCGCTCGAACTCTTCACATACCGTTCAAAATTCCGGAAAATATTGCTGACTATCTTAGTGGCCATGTTTAAAAAGCTGCTGAGCATGATTCTTCTACCTACCACTAGATTAGGTAAAACAGATATGCAAGAGATTTCGTCTGAGAAAATGAGAGTCAATAGGGAATGACAAAATTATAGATGGCCCCAACTTAAAGCTAAATTAAAGGAATTTTCTGGAGGCACAAGATGTCTAGATACCTCTATCAGAAAAAATATTATCTATAGCGGTCAGCCAAAGTTTTAGAAGGCCAGAACTGCGTAATCTTAGAGGATCCTCTGCAAATTATTTAAGGAACGTATTTACTCATATATGGGTATGAGTGAACTATCGCATGATGTAGAGGTTGTCAACAATTCGAATGGTAAAAAAATTTTTGGCTTGATTGAACTAATGCTTCTAGAAAAACTGCCTTTTCATCAAAGAGCACTATGTATTTAAAAAAAAAGAAAAGACAAAAAATTTCGTTGCATGCTTAAGGGATGTTTTTATTAAATGGAAACTAAAACAACAAGTGTTTTGTGCTTGATATTTTTAAATAATCCGACTAGACTTGATTTAAGAAAAACTAAGTACTAATCGTACTTGAAAATTTTAAGTATGATATTGAATAATGTCAAAAATAAAATTCCTGATTTTAGAACTCGTTTTTTCTTTCTATGTACCGTCTCCTTTATAGTTTCCATGCTTGTTTTACTCAGAAATGTTGTTTTTTTATCATGTGGTCAAACACATTATTATTTAGCATTTTTCGGCACACACCTGTTCAATATTGTTTTATTTTCGTCATTTTTTTTTTTTCGTCTTTCGTTCTTTCACAATTTGTATAAAAAATTCAAAAATTTCTTACATCCTCCACACGAAATATCTTAAGTTTGCAACCAAATATAATAATTTATTATCTTAACAATTTTAGTTGTACGAAACAAAACAGACTAAATACATAATTTTCTTTCTAAAATCACGAGTTTCTGGAATTAAATTAAAAGCAAAATCACTTCCAAAAATAAGATTGCTCATACGTATATATGTACCTTAATACTTGTTTAACACTTTTGTTGCCTTTTTTGTAATTTCAAATTTTTCACAATTATTTTCTCTATTTGCCACCCTACCAGAATATTTTGGGATGGGTGAATTCCTAATCCCGGGATTTGTTTCTAAAATTTTGGGAAATCCTGTTTAAAAAATATAAATCGCATTAGCCCGCAAGATCGCCCAATTTAACCGTTCCAGACTTTGTTGTGGGGGGTTTTTTTGAAGTCCCGTATTTACGAGAACAAACCCGAGACCCTGAAAGCCCTTAAGGACAACATTCGACCTGAGTGCGAGAATCTGTCGACTGAAGTTCTCGCGGAAGAGATGAAAAATACCATAAAACAAGCCCGTGTAGCAATCAATTGTGACGGCCGATTATTTGGCCGATATTTAGAAAAAAATGAGAGCCAAACAACATCGGGTGACTTCTTTTGGTCCACCTTGTATTACCACTCCCTGATATTACTTTTCTATAAGGTATTTTAGATACTTTTGTATTGATGCATTTAAATCAGAAGCTGCAAATAATATTTATTTACAAATTTTCAAAGAAAAAAATTTTTTATTTTTAACTCAAAAAATAATAAATTCTTTTTGCTTTTTATTTTTTGGGCAAAAAAATAATAATAATGTTTTGATTTTATTTATTTTTTGTTTGATTGTTTTATTTTTATTAAAAATAATAATAAATAAAATTACGACTATTGCTTACATAACTGATTCTTATATAATTTAAAAAATATTATTACTGTTTCTGACAAAAAAAAAATAAAAATCAGAACCCACTATATTTTTTGACAAGAAAAATAAAAATCAAAAAATATATATTATATTTTAAAATTTATTAAACATAAAATTTTTTGGTTTATATTTGCAAAAATTTAATAAATTGCTATTTTTATGTATGCAATTTTTTGGGTTAATAAATTTAATTATTTACATATTGTTTTGTTTTAAAATGGATTCCGGATCCCGGGATTTCATATTTTAGAATTCCGGGATTAACAAAACTAGTCTCATTCGGCATCCCTACTACCACTTTACCAAAAGTTTTGCGTTTTGGAAAATTTCACAAGTAATTATTATTAATTTGTGTTTTTAAAAACTAATTATTTTTAACTTTTGTTTGTTTCATACTTCTAGTAAATTTAATTATCAGCCAGAGGAGAAATTTCACATAATTTTAATATCTACAAAAATAAACTTAAAGGCCAATTTACGACTAGTTTAAAATTTTTTATAACATTATTATGGCATGTTTCTTTTAATTTTATATTACATACGAAATTAAAAAATTAACATTGTAAGAAATGCTCGATGTTCTGCATTAATTTGTTAATGATATTTTAAATTTCCGAAAGTAAGAATGAGAACTTTTGCACGATTTTCTATAACAGTAACTTATGTAAGTATACATATATATTAAAGGGCTCCTTGAAAATGGCCCCGAAACAATAAATAAAAAAATTAACCCGATTTCAGCAATAAAAAAGAGCCTAAAATAAACTGGAAAAATTGCCCATAATTTAATGAAAGATGGCCCAAAAAAATTTTTAAACTATTAGCTCAATTCGAAATGGCCCACAAATTACCACAAATTTTTATAGTGAAAATAACAACAAAAAAACTTGGGGTCATTTTTCTTGTTATTTTGGGGACTTTCTTTATTTTTAAAATTGGGCTTTTTTTTATTTTTTCAATGCCCTAAAACTTTTTTATTGTTACAGATCATTTTTAATTTTTCACTTGTATGAAAAGGGGTTTGATTAAAAACGGCCCTAATAAAATAAGCCACCTAAATGTTAATTAAGAAAATTTTTTTTTTATAAAACACAATGACAGGAGCTTAAGTACGCAAATCTCATTTTGGGCATTTTTTAGAAAATGAAGGTTGTGTAATGAATTTCAACTTTGGTGGACTCGAAATCCCGGCATCGTCTCTGTCGTCTGAGCAGCCAGTGTATAAAAACAACGGCAGTTTTAAAGTCTCTATGTTCTGCCCAAGGAAACATCGAAGCCCTTGTTTTCAATCAGGCTGAAGGCCGGCTATTCAAATTTTGAGTAACTACGTCTTGGTCCGTAGTAAACTGATCTAATTTCAAATGGCGATCCGTCAGTTTAGACTTAGTTTCGAAAAATTTATTTTAACCGACAAAAACGGCTTTCCTATCTGTAGGGATATAAATTATATTTTTTTTTTTACTTTATAAAGCCGCAAATAAATATTGTAGAAATTACACGTTCAATGAGAAACTGATATACATATATCCTTATCACTATCGAAAGGGTTTAATAATCAAAGTAAAACCACAAAGTGAAAAGTTTAGTTGAAATTCCTACTAAATAATAGTTGTTAACAAAAACGCTTGTTCTCTTGCAATTTTACAAGACTTAATTGGTAACGTGAATATTTTTTATTTTATTTTCACATTTAATTAGCAAACCTATTGAAACAATTGAAACGTCAATATAAAAGTTAAATTTTATATGTAATTGCTCTTAGAAAACGCTGCAATTAACAAATAACATAGTTACAGTAGTCTCTAGAATATTAGAACTGTTTAGAAATTGGAACCTAGCTTTGTAATATATGAATTTGATGACTAAAATATTCTTACCCACGCCACACACGTGGTCTACTGATCGACTTAGAACTACTTCCTGGGGTGATTTAAGCATATCCGTCCGTCCAGCTGGGTGTCCATGTATTCTTGTAAATAGGCTACAGGCCGCAATGTTGGAGAAATTTTGATGAAATTCGGCACCAATCATTTTTTTTTGGCGCTGACCTTTTGTTTTTGGTAATGATCATTCCGGATAAATAATTTTGGGCTATAATTGACTTGTTTATTTCTTCATGTTTGTCTACCTTTATGCTACCAACTAGTGTGAGTACAAATGTTATCGGCCCATTCTTTTATATAGCCCATACAAATGTGGAGTAGGGTATTATTTGGTTAGGCTTGACTGACTATAACTTTCTTATTTGTTTTCTGATGTGTTATGGCCCCCTAATTTTTAAAAAAATTAAGATTAAAGAGTACAAAAGTAGTTATCCGATTTTATTGTAAGAAACACTAAAAAACTGACAATCAAATTATTTTAAGTCGTGCATATATTATTTTTTTTACGGGTTTAAAAATATTTCGCTTGCAAAGATAAAAAATTAAAATTTTTGGGCAAAAAATGGGGAATTAAGATTAAAAATTAGTTTAAAATAGAAAGTGGCAAAAACTTACTGCTTTTATTACACAATTATGAAACTATATACTTTTAAAAATATATAATTAATGTTGTTATTCATCCGTTTCAGAACTGTTGCAAAATTTTGGCATCGATTTGTTAGAGCTTATTTTTTGCATATTTTGCATAAAACAGAAAAATTTGACATATTTTTCTTTTCACAGCATATTTTTTGGTAAACCCCGTTTTAAAGCATTTTTTGATTTTTAGCTTTTAATTTAAAAAGAACCTAACAGAAATTCTTTCCAGTGTTCATTATCACCTTATGCCGGTTTCTGTTTTTTAATTTAATTATTTATTTTGAAGTTTATTTTATTATAATTATCATCCGTGTTAGAACTTTCGCGGTATTTTGGCATCAATTTGTAAAAAAATATTTTGCATAAAACAGCATATTTTGACATAGTTTTCTTTTAAAAGCATAATTTTGTTGTAAACCCCCTTTTTAAATGCATTTTTTTTAATTCTTTTTTATATTAAGTTGTAAAAAAAGCCAAACAGAAAAAAAGCAAAAATATCATTTTTATCTTTTCTTGTCATTACTGTAATAAGCATTTTTGAACCAATAAACTAATATAAAATTTAAAATAAAAGTGTCAGTGTAACATAAAATCATAAACAAATTTCTATTTATTGTTTGATATTTTGTACTTTTGAATTTATTATTAAAAAAACAACTTTGTACCATAATCATATCCACGTGTTGGTTTCAAAAATTATTTTTAAATCAAATAAAAAAAGAAAACCAAAGAATAATTTTTTTAAGCTTATAAATACTCTTATATATTTAAAAAAAAAGAATTTCTCACTTACTGGGCAATAATTGTTTTAAATATCCAGGATCTAAGGTTGGTGCCACATCACGTTGATCGATATTTTGAGCATAATTGCAAATGTAATCAATCATTTCTTTGCCATGTTTTCGAAAATCTTCCACATTCATTTTTACTTGTTTTATTTTTAATTTTTTAATATTATGAGTTTGATTGAACTATTTTCTGTACGAAACACTTATTTATAATTTGGTTTTTTTTATATTTATTTTTTAATTATAATTCATATTACATTTAAATATTTATTTAATTTTTTAACTCATTAGAAAGTATAAAATATTTATTTTGCTTTTATAAAATTTCAGCATTTGTACTTTTTTCTTTGTCGTATTCGATGTTTCTTAACTGAATGAACATTTAAAAAAAAACGTCGAGCTTTATATTTAAATTGGATCGTAGGAAATTTTGTTTTGTAAAAAAAGCACAATGATCGTTCGTTTATCTCTTTTAGTGTATTCTCTCACTAATATAAAGGGTGTTGTCTTTGGTTATATTAAATTTTAGGAAAAAATGTTAAATAAACAAATGGTGTTAACTGATATTAATTTGGCTTTTTGAAGCGAATCCAAAAAAAGTCCACGAATCCAAAAGAAAATCAAGTTATTAATCAGTTAGTGTTGTAAAAATATATAGTAACTAAGTACTCAATACCGTGTATATTTCTCGAAAATCAATAATTAAAATAAGGACCAAATACTTTCAGGGTTGCATTTTGTAGTATTAAAAAATATTAATCTAATACCACGCTGTGTGAAATACTTAAAGCATTCTGTCAAATTTATATTTTCATTTTTATTTCTAATTTTAATTTGCTTATTTATGTTTTGTTTCTATACATAAACTACATTATAACACATAATGTTTAATTCTTAACCTCTTTCACGTGTATATATTCGCGTTTTTAGTTTGATATACGGGGCGCGTTTAAGTATTGAGTAGTATCGAGTACTCAGTTGAAAAAGTATCAGGCAGTAATCAAAAGTAACCACTTTTAACAACAATAACTCAGCTGTAGCAATAGAGAAGGTATGTTGGACAGGCGTCAACCATATGTGGTTTTTTTTTTATCGTAGACCAAAGAGTTTCCCAAGCCCTACAAAACCTTATTTAGCGGTGCTTAAATCTATTATATTTACGGTGACCATCCGTCCTTTTTTAAGTGCACTGTCCTTTTATTTGCTCGACGTCTTTTAACATAAATAAAAATAAATTAACATTTTTTGCCTGAACTGACCTTTTAATTTCTAATTTTTTTGCTTAATTTCTAATATTACAAGTTTTAATTTTCTCAGAATCCTAGAACTTAAAACTCAATACAATAGAGAAGTATAAACATCCAAAACTAGAATTACCTGGCAACACTGAAAAAGGTATGCTCCAAATAAGGAAATATCTGAGAAGGTAGGTAGGTTACCTTAAAAGTTATGACCATGCTAAAAAAATTTAGGGGTCTAAAAACGGCGGTGCATAGTAAATCAAAAATGGGTGCGAATTTTTGACTTTTTAATAAAAAATTATTGGATGTAAAAGTATAATAAATCTAGTGGCATTTTGTCTGCTTCTGCCGGCTTATTATATGCCAACAGATAAAATATTGAAATTTTTTTTGGGTCGAAAAAGTTTTAACTAAAAATGGTTATTTTGGAATCACTTTTAACAACAAAGTGTAATTTCCAAATGAACTGTGTAGAATTTAAATTGTTTTTATCAAATAACTAACAGTAGTGATAATCGTATGCTTAAAAATACATTCTGCAGAAAATTATTCATAATAGCTTAAGCACTATTTAATTGTTTTATGTTTAGGTAGAGATAGGGGGTAAGTATGTTCTAGGAATATGTTTGGGAGGGAAAACTAATGGGTGTCTGTGATAGATTTTATTCCTCGGGAAAGTTGTAAGGGTTTTCACCTTAGGGAGTCGGTCTTGAATTTGGCCTTTGTAGGAGCACCCTGGAAGCTGTGAGAGCGATTTAAAAAAATTTAACTTTGTATGGCAACCCTGTTAGGGGACGGAGATGGGGTGTAAGTATGTTTCACAAATATGTTCGTGAAGAAAAATTAATAGAAGTCGGTCTTACATTGCACCCGTATAGGTACAACTCCGGAGCATTTGTAGAGGTTTTTGTGTAAAAATTTTAGAGAAATAAACGGAGGGTATCACTTACGGGTCTATGCGACATCGGGGCTTCAAAAAGTGTGTTTCAACCATAACACGGACAGACGGACAGGTAGAGGTCGCTTAATCGACTTCCCTAACTAGAAGAACCAAAAAAAATGGATAAAAACGATATAAACTTTGTATAATGTACGTCAATACAACAAGGGATAAATGTTTTAATAGGCCCATAATGTTCCTGCATTTAAAATCATGTTGCGCATCTTTCCAAATTTATGCTTTTGGCCTAAACTCGTCTTATTATTATCAGTTATTATCATTTAAACAATATTTTAATTAACAACAAATTTATATAACAAACGAATTTGTTAAGAATTTGTTATTTCTGCGGAGAAAAAATAAAATTACCAAATTCCACAAGAAATTGTTTAAGCTGGCAGCCCTGGCAACTCATACTTTTGCCATTCATTATTTGATAAGATATTTAAAAAAAATGTGGAATATTTTTAATTAAGAAAAGTATTTTTTTTAATGTAAAAAAAGTTTAAAATCTTTTAAAAATGCAATCATTAAGCTAACAATATTTATTTAAAGTGTTTTTAAAGTAAAATACGGGCCTAAAAAAGTTTAGTCAATAACAAGGAAGAGCGCTATATTCGGCTGTGCCGAATCTTGCATACCATTCACAATGTGGGTTTGTTGACCCACTTTTTTCAAAAGTTTGTGAATAGCTTTCCCTAAAATATAAATTTTTTTATAAAATTTATTTGCCTCGGGTCTAAATGCAATAGTTACGATATCTTTAAATTTAATCCATTTTAATGAAATAAGCCATCTCCATGTGTTTCTAACCAATAATTATTTCCTAATTAATTTCGTAAGGTCGGGGTAAAATGGGAGGAAACAATTTTTAATGTATGCCATTCACCAATGCTTAGAAACGCAATAATAAAAATTTTTAGTCGGCAAAAGCCAATATTCTTTTAACAACATCTTTTAAAATTAAAAGACTTCTTATCTTCTATCACATGCTATGCGCCTTAAAGTATGCAGTGCTTTTTTGTGTATTTGAAAATTAAAGGGGCGAAAGCATATTCAATTGCAAAATAACAACAAATCAGACAAATTGAAGTTTTTCTCATGCTGACAGTTTTTGAAGAAAACTGCTCATGTACATTTCTAATTACTTTGTACCTTGCGCCAGACAATAAGGTGCTTAGGAAAGCCTATTGCGCCATCTGTCAGAATAAAGAAAAATAAATAAATTTCTGTTAATTAAGTTCACTTTATATGTAAAAAGAAAAACTGACTGAATAATTGAAATTTTAATCATGGGTACCTTTGTCGATGCACAGATCCACTCAGGTGGGTGCTTAGGAAAACCTATTTCACCATCTGTCAGATTAAGATAACAGAAATAAGTTTTTTTTTTATTTAAGCTCAATGTATATAAAGAAAAATTTAAAGGTAATGACTGACTGACTAATCGACGGCCAAAACGCTTCAAGTTTTAATCTTGGGTACCTTTCCCAATGCACAGAGCCACTCAGAAGGTATATTGAAAAATTCGGATCCGAAGTGGGAAAATTGGCCAAATAGGGAAAAATCAAATAGTTGCAATCCCTTAAACTTTAACTAAAGACACAAAATTTGAAAAATATCGTATTCTATTAAAAAATTAACGGATCCTTATATATTTTTGGTACTTTTTTTTAAGTTTGGACCATTAAGGATAAAATAAGTACTTATTGTAACTTTTTAACCAACAAATCCCGAATTCCGTTCTATAAATTCCAACAAAAAATTAATAAATTTTTGGTAGTAAATGTATTAAATGTCGCTACAAAAACAAACATAAAGAAGGCGTTAAAAACAGATGCAACAGTTAGCAGAAAAAAATATGGAGATCGATCATATTATTATAAAAATATTATCAGGTTATACATATTATAAATATCCTGTAAATACTCTTATAGAGACTCACATTGCTTCTGTAATTTTTGGGTTTCAAAAAAAAAAAAAAATAATCAAAAGATTTTGGTTTAAACTTACAGACCAACCTAAACAAGAGCGGAAATCGTTGCCTTTCTTACCGCAAAGCTTTGAAGCCTGCAGTAGACGAAATATAAAAAGCTACATACGCATGCAGCTCTGACGTAATCTTGACGTTATCATAAAGTTACACCGTTTTGAATTAGGCGTAGTAACTTTTTGACGCCAAAATTACGTCGGAGCTACTTGTGCATGCAGCTTTCTACATTCGCGTACTGCAGGCTTAACGTGTAACTTGCATACCTAAACAATAGCGGCAGCCATTGCGAGAATATTTCAAAACGCGGTACCACAACAAACAAATTTTTGATACCAAACTAAAAAAGAAAGAAGCCAGCGATATGCATTTTTGTTTTCATACTATAAAAAGAGAGGACAGGTCTCAACTTGAAATTTGTTAGAAAATTCAAACCATCTGCAAACTTTCTTTTAGTAAAATATGGAATAATATTAAAAGGTTTTATTTGCAATTATTATTTTTAAAATTTCATGCAATGACTCAGTTATTTTATGATTTTTTTTGCTTAAATTAGATTTTTAACACCTTACGGATAATATTTTGATTTATCATCATTCCACATAATAATCTAAAGATGTGAATGAGTTAATAATAAACAGAATAATGTAAATATATCTTAGATGTAGAAATATTTATAAACAATCTTCACTTATTGATGTGCTCGTGGTATTCATTGTTTTATGTGGGAACTTACGTGTTCCATTAAAATTTAAAAATAAAAAGTAAAAAAAAAAAATCAAGTAACAAAGTCGGTCAAGACTGACTGATGTTATACTTCACATCACAACTTCTTTTTATATAAAGTACCACCGTATGAACAAAATGTGTGCAGGTTAAGATGACTTTAATGAGTGGAGTTAACATGATTTTTGCATAAATGGGTAAAAACTTTGCAAAATTTAGTAGGATCATTTCTATTTAAAAAGGGCTTGCGCATGAGTCAATATGCTATTAAGATTATTTGTTCACAATTTTTGCTCTTAAATGTTATTTGAGGGAGCTCGAACTACACGGATTCTATAGGATTTTATTTAACAACTGGTGGCATAAAGTCATAAACTTTGTAGACAGCCACTCGGACAGAAGGGATGATATGCTTTCATAGACCAACTCGATTCGAAGGTGGGTTGAGCCATTGCAATCATTTGAACAAACGCATACTACCCCTAACACGTGTATGGTGTGGGTGTAATTATATTAAAGATTTTACCTGACCGATTATTACTTAAACTATTCATAATTATGTACTTTTATTAAAATTATTAAAAATGTGCGGATGTATGTATGTGGGCAGGTACACACTTAAACTTGCATAAACATACATACATACGCATACATTGGCAACGCATACAAGTACATATGTATACTTCCATTTGTATGAAATATTGTAGTTTAAATTAACTTAAAATGCGGCACCAAAACTTTTTTATAAAATCTTCATCACGTCTTTTTTAAAATACTTGCTTGACTACGTCGTCGTTGAAAGTTCACTTTTAAAATTTCGACGTCGGAATTAAATAATAGCAAAAAAAAAACTCGATTGCATATTTTTGAATCGAAAATCGTTAAAAAATAATTTGGAGAATGCTTAAAACACCTAGTGTGTAAAAAACTGGAATAATTTATTTCGTTTGTGCAGATAAGTCAGCTGGGACCAGCGTTGCTAATTTTGACATTACGATTCCGATATTCAAATGTTGTAGAGACTATCGCTAGTCTAGATAAAAAAAGGTCCTGGCATTAATAAAAATAGCAACAAAATGCTCTTAGAGCTACTCTTTACACCTAAAAGAATAATTCTTTTTATTTTTAATGCCAGAATACGGCTTGAACACTTCCCGCCATCATGGAAAGTAGCCGTAGTGAGGATGATTCCTAAGCCTGGTAAAAGGTGAAGTCTTATAGGCCTATAAGTCTATTACCCACAATGTAAAAATTGTTTGAGAAACTGCTTAAGAACGAGCTGTCCCTGATCTTAAATGCCAACAACTGCATTTCAAATCACCAATTTGGTTTTAGAAGTCAACATAGTACCATCGAACAAACCCACAGGGTGGTACAGGTTATAAGAAATGCCCTTGAGGAAAAGAAGTACTGATCCACGCTTTTTATCGATGTCTCTCAACTATTCGATAATCTATGGCATGAAAGCCTGTCAATCAAACTAAAACTCAATTTACCAGCTAATATTTCCAACCAGCTACAAAAATACTTAACTGGCAGACAATTAATGATCAAAGAGGGAAACCAAATAAGTTCTTCTCAACCAAAAGGAGCTGATGTACCTCAAGGGAGTACTCTAGATCCAATTTTGTATTTGCTTTACACAGCAGATATGCCAATCAATAGATTTTCACACACGTCGACATTTGCTGACGACACTGCTTTTCTTAGTATTAATAAAGACCCTAAAGAGGCTTCGAACCAGCTGCAACAATACGTAACCCAAGTTGAGAAATGGGCAAAGTTATGGGAAACAAAAATAAATTAACAAAAAGGTACACACGTAACTTTAACGTGCCCCCCAATCACTTTTAACAACCGTATGGTGCCTCAACGATCCGAGATAAAATATCTTGGTTTTCCTCTGGATCACTGCCTCACATTGAAGCCTTTTATAGAAGCTGACTCAAATGAAACTTAAAGCTGCCGAAATCCACTGGCTAATTGGTAGAAACTCTGTGCTACGTCTTGATTGTAAGCTTCTACTCTACAACTCGATTTTAAAACCAATTTGGTGCTACGGTATACAACTATGGGGAACTGCTTCCGCCTCTAACATCAAACGCCGTCAAAACAAAATTCTAAGAATGATAACTGGTGCTCCTTGGTATATCAAAAACAGCAACATCCACAAGGATCTAGAAGTTCCACTTGTAAAATGCGAAATCCTGAAATATGTGGACAAGTATTTATTTATATTTATATTACATCCAAATCCGCTCGCTCGAAGAATCCTGCAACATAGTGGGCACACCCGCCTAAAAAGAAGGGATACAATTGCTCTTAGATGAAACCTTTGAAATTAGTTAATTTTAATGTGAGAACTTAAATTTTAGTCTGGTACTTACTGGACTAGTATTAACTACTTAGTTTTAAGATTTGAGTACTTATTGTTAGTTCGTTTAAGCGAAGATTCAATAATAAAATATGTATATGAACAAAAAAAAAAACAAAAAAAAGAAATAGGCTTTTGGCGATGGACGATGTTTTCCACAAATAAGACGATTTAAAAAAAATTAGGGTTTGGAATTTTCTATTTCCAAAAGGTGCGCTTAACAGAATCACATGGGTATGAACGTGAATGTTTGCTTTTGCAAATATTATTCCCAATGTGTTTTAAATGTTTGTTATTAAATATACATAAGTATGTATACTTATTTATATACACTTCTGTGTTTGCCATGATGTAGCAAATTTTGATTTGGTTTCATTAAAAGAATGAATGGTTGTATATAAATATACAAATGCTTTGTTGTTATTGTTTTTGATCGGAATTTGTAAACAAATCCAAATTCATTCATACTAAGCATCTGTGCCGGCTAAAATATTGGGTCGGAAAACAACTTATTTTCTTTCTTTTGTGGCTGATGAAAGCCGCTACCAAAAAAAAAAATAACTTTTTGATAAGATGTTGCACATGTGTCACCCACCGAGTGTTGGAAACGGGTCCGTTTTTTCCTGAGTAGAATACGGCATTTTTAAATTTTGTTGCTTTTTTTAGATTCCCTGCAAATCACTCCAAAAAAGTAAAACAAGTTAATTTTTTTACCACATTTAAAAATAAAAAATGGATAAAAATTTTGAAAAATTTTTTAAATAGTGTCTTAGGTATTTTATTTATTGCTAGATAAAGTTAGGCGTTATAAAAAATTCGAATAAACTTTGAAAAAAAAACTGATAACACCATTTTTTTAAGGGGTCCACTGATTTTTCGAAACTTTAAATGCCCAAAAAATGAAAACGGCCATCAATCTTTGCCAAACTTAGTTAAGGATTTTTTCTACCCTTTTAGTATGTTTCTAATGGTCTTATTTTACCAAAAACCAACCGGTCAAACACATCAACGATAACCCTGCAGATAATACATCTAGTCGATACACGTGTGTATGGACTAGTCCATAATGGAGTAGGACCTTTCCAAATATAATGCAATTTTATGTAAAAATCAAAGTTCATTGAACACCTTGATATCCTAGGGCCAGACCATCAACCCATTTTTGAACTGCATCGGAGAGTTTTAAAAACTACTCTGTGGTACACTATAAGAGATCAGTTTAACAACGACAACAACTCAATATGCGATCATTCAAACACGAACATCTGCTGCTTAACTATAGGTTCTTGCTTTCACTATGACATGGTACCTGACTGCAATACATAGGACCATGTTGTTACTAGTCCAGTTCAGCTTAAATGGATCATGTTGCTCAATAATTTTTGTAGGGAAAGAGTATTTAGGTTGGTGCTTTTTTAGCCGCCACTGTTTTTAATTTTTATGCTAATTGTATGTGCTCACAGTGCTTTTAATGGCGCAAGAGTTGACATCACTGTCATTTAGCGACACAAATTTAAATATTTGCACAAGATAATACTTTAATAACAGAGTTTTCTTAAATACAAACGCCGTTAAGTATAAAACATGAAAAAGTTACAAAAGTCACAAAAAGCAAAAATAGCTAAAACAGCGAAAAAATCATCAAAATAGCAAAAAGGCAAAATGTAAATAGTCTCCACAAAATCAGCAACAAAACTGCGTTTGTTGTTAGCAAAAAGTAAAAACAAAACATTTGTTAAGAGAAACTACCAAAATCTCTTAGGGAATTTGTTACGGTAATTCTGATTTCAGACAAACCTCTGAAACGCCTTAATATATTCGTTAAAAAAGTTTTAGCGGAAACTACCGAGAAACTAAGTTTTACAAACATACATATACATACATACATATGTTTATATTTTCCCATACTTCCCTAGGAGAAGCATAGCGCCGATATGAGGAAAAATTATGTTTATTGGCAGAACAACTACTCCAACGAGTCCGAAGTGATAAGTTTGACCCCAGAAAAAGTCAAAACTATTGGTTTATTCGGTATAGACATACACACATACATACATACATACATACATACATACATACATACATACATACATACATACATACATACATACATACATACATACATACATACATACATACATACATACATACATACATACATACATACATACATACATACATACATACATACATACATACATACATACATACATACATACATACATACATACATACATACATACATACATACATATGTGTGTATATTTAATAACACATATTTTGGCAATTTTTCTCTAGCTTAATATTATTGACTTTCTTGTTAATATGCAAATAAAAAATATGTTTATAAATATGTCACAATACTGAAAAGATCATATATTTATAAAATATATTTATTACAAAAGCAAACACATAATGATACCACAACTTGTCTTTATGGTAAAAATGACGTTTTAGCTCTAAAAATAACTCAAAACTATAAAGCAAAAATTATCATGAAATATACAAACTTTTTAAACTCATAAATCAAATTTTTAGTTTTTTTTGTGTTTAATTTAAAATCTCTTAACTAAATATTTAATATTTTATAATTTTCTTTTAAATTTCTTTATAACTACATATTTACATATTGTTGGCATCTTTTCTTTTTAATCTTTTTATTATTTATTTATTTTAATTTATTTTATAAAAAATTAAAGTAATATAAAAATATAATAAAATATAAATTAAATACATATAAATAAATTGTTATTTTTTAAACAATTTTGATGAATAGGTTAGGTTAGATAGAACAGGTTGCTGCGGAAGTAATAAAAGAATGAGGTGCAGCACACACGAGCCCGTTTCTTCGGTATTTTTTAATATCTGTAAAAAGAGAGAAAGAGAGAGAGAGAGGGGGGGAAAGAAAAGAACATTAAATTTGATAAGACAAGGAAATTTCTGTAAAGGTAGAAAAAAGCTAGTTCAAATGATTGGTAATAGTTGTCCCGTAATGGTCCCTGCCTTCGAACCAGCCCCTACTCCTGATAAAGAATGATTCAGTGTATCTCAGTCTCCGTTTGCTTAGATCAAGAAGAAATTGGAACCTTACAAATCCATCCTCGGCCAGGTTATTCTAGTGGTTCCAACCTTGGTTCGTTGGACTATCTAGATTTTTTCAATTCTGTCAGCGTACTCATCACCGCGTAGTTTGCAGGAAAAGGGGGAAATACCACAAAAGTGGTCGATCGCCATATATCGCATCATCTTCAGCAACTGCATTTGTCTGCATTGATCCTGTGTGCTCGTACCTATGCCAGAGTGATGTTAAAGTGCATCGCTATCTAGTTTATAGAGGTGCGGCATTTGCAGACTGGTTGCGATGTAAATTTTACATATGGAATGCACCTAATGACGGCTTAACTTTCGGTGAAGATACAAGATATCCTGTAAAACTGTGTCATTTAACTGTTTTGCCAATCGCTGACAGTTCAACCTGCACTACAATGTATTCATCGGGAAGTCTGAAAGTGATTCGGACTCTTGGAATATGCCTCCACTAACACCATCTTTCCGCATTTATTTCCAGATCTACAGGGTGGTAATTTTATTTGCACCTCCCTCTGAAATAACAAAGAAGAATTTACTGCAAAGAAAAGGATCCGGCGTACAGTGGTCAATCAGTTCAGGGAAAAAATTGACAGTCCCAAAATTAATTTTGTGACCACAGTGACCTATTTGACGCCTGTTATTATAATCGCCATGTTTCGTATCGTTTTCTTAATACGTTGACGATTCGTGTTGGACTCTACCAGACTTATCTTTATAGCAAAGAATTGGCTAGATCACAAACAAGGAATAAAAACAGCGTTACATTCCATCAACTCTGTGGAGATGTATGGCCAGAAGAGACAAACCTCATAAACTCAGAGGAGCCACAGAATGTCCAGCTCGATGTTAAGCTGCAAGTCCGCTGGAATTAGTCCACACGATCCAGGTGACTTAAAAGGTTTGAAGCTGTTGATTGCCTAGTGCAGCATATGATCATTCAGTTGTGTGGATGGGTGATGGGATATGCTGGGATTCTCTTTTTCTCATATAAATTTATTTTTTCCAAGTAATTTTATGGTGGTGACAACCGAGGTGACTTTCTTCTGCCCTTAGGAAGAATCGGCGGCAATGTAATGGTTTTATAAAGTGTAACATATATAACTGGGGCCAAATCGTCGCATTCGATTTGAATCGAAATTTGACTCGATTGATCGAGTTGTCAATGCTTTTAATACAGGAATTCTAAGAAGAATTTTTAAATTTCGATTCGAATCGAATGCGATGAGTTGTTCCCTGTGCTCACTTCCTACTTGATCGAGTTGTAAATGCTTTTAATATAGGAATTGAATTAGAATTTTTTTTAATTTAGATTCGAATTGAATGCAGCGATTTGACCCCAGGACGAATAATACCTTTCGTGTTGCTTTTATTAGCATCGAAAATCTTGATTAAGAGGGCGTGCTCGTTTTTAATACCCTTCGCAAACTAACCTAACCATACATGCAATATAAACTGTTATAAAAATCGATTTACGAGTCCCCAATTATAAATTTTTGCCAGTTAAAATCATGTATTTGATTTTATGGGTTACGTTTTAAAGGACAATTCAACAAATCAAAAATCAATTAAAAGCTTTGTTAGATTATTCACTAACATGACACAGATTAATATAATTTTTTGAAAATATGCAGGTTCAATTGATCACACATTTTACATTAGGAAATTGTAGCGGTCTCGTTAAAAACACATATATTTTTTTTCTGTAAGTGATGGCATATAGAATTTAAAAACAAGTAAGAGCGCTATATTCGGCTGTGCCGAATCTTATATACCCTTCACATTGGTCTTTAAATATACCCAGCCGAGTAATTTTGTACTGCAAATAATATAATAAAAAACCTTGTGCGAGTTTTAAAGCCCATAGAAAAAATAACAAAATTTTAACGTTCGTATGAATAATAGAAATAGATGAAGAAGATTTGAGGTCGAGAGTTTTTAAAGTTTTCGACATTATTCATATTTAAAGGTTAATAAAACTTATTAAATGTTCTAGTCCCCCTGCTCTTCACCAACTTTTTCACCAAAATGTATGAATTATTTGATTATTACTTTTTGTAGAATGTTTGAAGTCGATAGCTGTAATTGTTTTCCAGAAGTAGCGTATCGAAAATTTTATAAAAATTGTTAATTTGTATGGGAGCTACCCCTTCTTCACCCCCCATCCGAAAAACTTTTTCTTCAGAGCGTAGCCCTTAATGCCAATTACTTTTTGTAGAACATTTGATTTCGATATATGTTATAGTTTCTGAGATATAGCATATCGAAAATTTAACAAAAATTGTTAATATGTATGCTACCCCTTTTTCTGCCCACACTCAAAAATATTTGTCTTTAAAGCGTAGGCCTTATTGTTCAATTACTTTTTGTGGAGCATTTGATGTCGATAGCTGTTATAGTTTTCCAGATAAAGCGTATCGAATATTTTTTTTTTGCCCCCACTCAAAAATTTTTTCTTTAAGGCGTAGCCCTTAGCGTGCAATTACTTTTTGTAGAACATTTCATTTCGATATCTGTTATAGTTTCCGAGATATAGCGTATCGAATATTTGATAATAATTGTCGATTTGTGTGGGAGCTACCCCTTTTTTGCCCCCACCCAAAACATTTTTTCCTTAAGGCGTAGCCCTTAGCGTGCAATTACTTTTTGTGGAACATTTCATTTCGATATCTGTTATAGTTTCCGAGATATTTGATAATAATTGTCGATTTGTATGGGAGCTACCCCTTTTTTTGCCCCCACACAAAAAATTTTTTCTTTAAGGCGTAGCCCTTAGCGTGCAATTACTTTTTGTAGAACATTTCATTTCGATATCTGTTATAGTTTCCGAGATATAGCGTATCGAATATTTGATAATAATTGTCGATTTGTATGGGAGCTACCCCTTTTTTTGCCCCCACCCAAAAAATTTTTTCTCTAAGGCGTAGCCCTTAGCGTGCAATTACTTTTTGTAGAACATTTTAAGTCGATAGCTGTTATAGTTTACGAGATATAGCGCATAAAATATTTCACTAAATTTGTGCAATTGTAGAAAAAATAACCCTTCCCCTGGTCCTATCTGAAAAAATTTTTTCCATTATTTAGGTCCCTTCTTTTGGAGTATGCGTGCCAAGTTTTGTGGCAAGAGTGACTATACTTACTGAGATATATAGGGATATATGCACGGATTTTGTCCTAAAAAAAATGGGTTACTCTGGGTTTTCGCTTATATCTCGGTCAATAGTGAACCGATTTTATTGATTTTAAATAGCGATTGTCTCCAGGATATTTCTAATAGTTTGACACCATTAACTGGTCTGTATCTTTTTATTTGACTCCGGAAACGTGATTTCAACAGACGGACAGACGGACAGACGGACAGACGAACATCGCTAAATCGACTTCCCTATTTATAAGGATCCAGAATATATATACTTTATGGGGTCGCAAATGAATAATAAAGAAATTACAAACGGAATGACAAAGTGATATATACCCTATCACTACGTGAAGGGTATAAAAATGTAGGCTATTATATTTTTAGGCTATGATATTTCGAAAATCGTCACTTTTTAAAAAAATCATCAGTTTGGCATATTGCTTTTTTCAGGACCATAAGCGGACAAGATGACGATAAATCGTCAAATCTGGCAACCGTGGTTAAAGCCATAAAACTGTTATTCTTGCATTTAATTATGGTGCTCCAAAACTTAAAATGCTTAGCCACATGCTGACGAGCAAAAACAAGCCGGTCATTTTGTTTTTTTTTCCTTATTAGGGGCTTATTTCAGATAATTTGGCCAAAAGTCTACCTATTGTGTCTGGAATTACCTCCTTTAAAGAAACTTCTTTGACCATGGGCGTTTTTCTAACTTATCATGCTCTCATCTTTGAAGGAAAGGTTCTTAATTTAAGCTCTACTTTAAACCATTTTCTTCGACCCTAACGTTGTTGTCTTTTAATAAATTTGGACATTTAACGTTCAGATTTTTCTTCTCAATGCAGTTGAATTACTATTTTACGTTTTTTTAAGGTTCCATATTGCGCGACATTTTTCAAAGTTCCCTTATAAGCTTTACTTAATGATTGATTAGGCAACCATTGGGGGTTTTCACACTAGACTAATTGTGCTGGCATAAAATCGAAGTTTGCCGGCTTTTTCGGTGAAGAGAGTGGCTTTTGATTGGTACAATTTTTTCAACCAGCTTCAACCCCGCACAAGCAGAACAAAACTAACACATACACACGTGGCAAACGTGAAATAAACAAAGAAAATACTAACACACACAAAGCTGTGTATACGTGCACAATTTTATGCCAGCATAATTAGTCTAGTATAAATAAGAAAGAACAAAAGTTGTGGGGATTAAAAATAAGTCTAGTCTGAAAACCCCCATTAACAATAATCTTTAAGGCAAATGGAGAAAACGAAAAAATACACAATATTGTTCACCCGGCTTTTAATGTGAGACATAAAAGAGAATCTTTCTCAGTTTTTACTCATATACTACATTTTATAACGGACCTTCGAATATATGTATGTATTTCTTTTACTCTATTTGGGGGTTTTCAGACAAGACTAATTTTTAATCCGCACAACTTTTGTTCTTTCGTTTTTACACTAGACTAATTATGCTGGCATACAATTGTGCACGTATACACAGCATACACAGCTTTGTGTTAGTATTTTCTTTGTTTATTTCACGTTTGCCACGTGTGTATGTGTTAGTTTTGTTCTGCTTGTGCGGGGTTGAAGCTGGTTGAAAAAATTGTGCCAACCAAAAACCACTCTCTTCACCGAAAAAGCCTACAAACTGCAATTTTATGCCAGCACAATTAGTCTTGTGTGAAAACCACCTTTAATTAACAGTTTTTGTGATAAAATGAAACAATAATATTGTTGCCAGGAGTTTTTATTGTAAGTCTACCTGATTTTAAATGTGGGTGACTGTAGGTACATACGCTTAATTACTTTTCTATTATTTGCACTCGTTCTTTGAATTTGTTTTTTATTCACCTTTTGACGTTGTTGTATTCCTTGTATTTTTATTAACACCAAAGTGCTCCCACACACATGTACTATATTTAGTACATGAATATTGTGTGTTTCGATTTATGTAATAAGTAATCAAAATTTTGGAAAAACAATGACGATATATTGTTTAATTAAATAAATATTAATATGTATATGAATATTGTACATGTCGTTCCCTTAATAAAGAAAGGCCCTCACGCGTTTTTTTCATACGCCCAAATATTCGTTTGTTTCGATAAATAGTCTACACACAATTAGCCAAAAAAAGTTCGACTTTAAAAATACGAACCTTAAAGGTTCATTTAAACGTAACTTAACCATACCACAGTAACCAGCTGTTCCAAGCAAACCAATGGGTAACGCTGTATTTTATTATAGGTGACTCACCATTACGCCATAACGATAACCTAAGAAATCAATTGAGTTTTGATTTTTCTGGCACCGGTTATGGTTATGGCGTTATGGTAAGTCACATATAATGGAACCTTTAGGGCCTTTCTATATGAAAGTTATAATATCATTGGTAAATATTCTGGTAAACTCTTGAATGAATTGTTAAAATTGGGGTTTGGTAACATTATATTTAACAACAAAAAGGGAGCATTAAACAAGTTTCTGTCAGTATGTGTTTTGAGAACAATATTAATTCTGAAATGTATAAAAATATATGTTTTACCCAAGCTGATTGTACCTACCGAATATTTAAACCGTTTTTGGGCCCACCTAAGTTAATTGGATTTATTTAAATTTTTATTATTTCTTTTATATATAAACAAACTAGAATCAGACCTGGCTGTATAGGTCATTGATTTTACATGAGCAGATATCCAGAGGGGAATGAATATCTTACCACTGAAAATTAGTTCTGCCGGTACAAGTGTTGCCCAGGTGACTTGTGAGGCCACCAAGGTAGCATTTTCTCTATCAAAGCTCAGTGCTTAGCCGTAACAGACATCTTTCTTAAAAGTTGGGCTTTCTAAACCCGGTCTCTCATTCTGGTTTTGATATCGCAAAAGTTTTTGAAACAGATAAGCGTCGGCAAGGCACCACTTTCGCACGTTAAGAGGCATTTAGCAACAATTATTCTTAAACTTAAATTTACTCATTAGCATTTTCCAATGATACACATTCACTCCAATTATGTACATCAATTTATCTTCTTCTATCTTCTCCTTGTTTCTTATTTATCTTCCATTTTAACCCAAGCCTACTTTCATATTTTTGTATCACTCACTATTTTACTTCACTTATTATTGATCATTAGCCAACCGGCAGTTACTTAAACAAATTCAAAATTTTTGGACGATCAGAAACTTTTATTAATTTAATAACATTCAAGCAAACTCCTTTTTTTAGGATTCAAAATTGTTTTACGAGACAAAATATTTATGTATGTAGTAGTAAATATATTGTTGTTAATTTTCTTATTTATGGGAAATAAATAAATTCATTTTAATTTAAAGCTAAAATTTTTAATTAATTATGACTATTGTTGCTGTTGGAATAACTACTTTTACGTGGCATATTTGGAGATTTTTTTGGAGACTTTACGACACCCATAACGCCCAAATCATTTTCAGGTGAAGGTGATGAGCAAGCGCCAGAATTACGTCTAGATGTTGAAGGTCTGACGTTAGTATCCAAATGACGAAAGCTACGAGAAGCAGTTAGAGAGAAAAATATTTTATTATAATTAAGGCGGTGGCACATAGAATCCGTCGTACTTCAAGCGTTGCCTTTTTTAACTGACATTAACGTTACAACGCATTAGGTTAGCACATAGAATCCTTTATATGGCCGCGTGCAAAAACAACTAATCAAAATTAAGGTTATGAACCAGCTGGTAGTTCTCAAAGTACTTGACGTACGTTAACAGTTGCCCAACTTTAGTACATTGCGTTGAAGGAGACGTACTGAATGTGACAATGTTCATAATAAAACATGTTTTTCAACTTAGCTGTCAGTTAAAAAAGGCGAAGTATGACGTACGACGGATTCTATGTGCCACCGCCTTTAAACATAAAAAGGAAAATAACAGTTTCATACCGTAATGACACATTACTCTTTTGACCGCTGTCATTGTCATTATTACTATTAAAAAGAAAAGCCAGCGGCCATGATATCCAAGAATTATGATCTATTGAGCTTTGTGTACGTATAACAGGATTTGTTGACCTCTGATTAACCACGGGCGATAATACATCGAGCGATACTTTTGGTGTTCCCGCCTTGTTAATGGCTGGATTGTAAATTTTCGGATCACTGACCATACGCACGAAAAATGAACGTTTTTTGGCCAAAGTGTCCTCTTTCTTCTTATTAATGATCTCGGTAAGTTCATCTTGTTGTTCCTTTTCTAACAGTTCATTGGCAAAATCAACAATTATATCCCAGGCGTAATCAATGTCCTCTTCAGTTGCATTTTGCGCAACTGCACAAAATCGTATAATATATCGCTCGTTAACACATGCTGGAACCATATGCAATTTTCCCGATTCGTTAATGGCACTCAAAAGTTTCTCATTCAGTTTGTCGGTGCCTTGTAGACGGAAGCAGACAAGACCAAGCTATAAAAGATAATATTATCTGTTAGAAAAGGAAAAGTTAAGAAATAAAATATAGGTACTTTTAAACAGTAATTTCAAACATATGTACATATGAATGTACACACATACAGTTCTCATTACATAATAATGATCACATATTTTTAATATTTTGTGGATCACATTTTTTACATTTGTTGCTGGAGTAAGTAAAAGGAGCGTTTTCTTCAGACTGCAGAAAAAACAAAAAAAAATGTTGACTCTAATTGCAAAATGGCCTTTAAAACTTTTCCGATAGAGTTTTGTATAAAAAGAGGAATAACATTACAAAGTGAAAAACTCTAAGAACATTGCAATTGACGCGACAAACTTTTAATTTAAGTATTTATTTGCGGAACTTAAGGAAACAGTAACCCCCATCAAAATTAAGAATTTTTATAAAGTTTTGAATATAAAACATAGCGGAAACTTAAAGAGCTATCGACCTCAAACTTTACACAAAGTAGTTATCATTTCGGGATTTTAAACAAAAACTTTGTTGGATAGAAGCATGGAACCATGGGAGTATGGCTGTATTCCTAAACGCAGTTTGCTTTGTATCAAGAAATTTTACCTTCTTCCTTTATAAAACCCTTACCTTTCTGACAATGTTTTATGCTTCCAATGCATTAATATAACTATAAACATTCTTTTGGGAGAAAAAGACATTATGGAAACCCTCAGCTTTGTTGTCAGGAAGAATTTGAAATTTCGTGATTCAAAGCAAACTGCATTTAGGAATACAGCCTATCATTACCCATAAAAAAGTAAATTTCATTGAGTTTTATATTTTAAAAACTAAATAGAATAGCTATCGGCTTAAAAACATCTTGACTGAACTAGATTACTGGGTATACAAAAAGGCCCATGTGAAGAGTGTTTAAGATTCGGCATAATCAAATATAGCGCTTTTACTTTTTTTGCAGTAAAAATCCAAATTAACCTACCTTAACTTGATTACATATTTCAAAACGCTTGTCTTTTAGTACGTGCTGTTCAAAACGCTTAGCCAAATTGATGTGATGTCTAATATAGTTTTGTAGTCCGGAAATTCCATATGACCGTAAAACAAACCTGTATTTTTATATTGACAAAAAAAAAACAAAATATTAATTTTACCTATTTAAAAAGCCAAATGTTTATATTGCATTTACAAAGTTTAAAACGTTTTATACGTACCATAACTTCAGTGACCGAAAACGTCGGCTCAATGGAACACCCCAATGACGATAATCAATAGCTGCATCAGAGTAGCCATGTTTTAGGTACAGCGGATCCACCACTAAGGCTGATGTTAATCGAATACGATCGCGAACCCATAAAGTAGAACAATCAAAATTGGTCAAAAGCCATTTGTTGGGATTTGTGTTAAATGAATCGGCGTATTCAATACCCTATTAAAGGTAAAGATAACAAATATACGCATGTATGGTTGTCGTTACAAAGAAAACAAATCAAAAATAGTTAATGCAGCTGTATTTAAGTAAATGCTTACTTTTAATAAAGATTTAAGCTCTGGACATATAAAGGAATTGCCAGCATAGGCTGCATCCACATGCAACCAAACTCCTGGAAATTTTTGAAGTTCATGGCCAATTTCACTTAAGTTATCAAAAGCACATGATCCAGTAGTGCCTAAAGTCGTTGACACAAAAAAAGGAACAAAGCCCTGCAGTTCATCTTCCTCCATAGCCTTAAAACAAATATTTCATCTTGATCTTTACTTGTTATATTAAATACAATTTTAATTTACCTCAGCTATAGTTTGACCCCTTAGACTAGCGTTTTCATCGGGTTCCAATATTCTTAACTTGACAAATGATATCATTGCTGCCTTTTCCACGCAACTATGTGCCTCTTTTGAACAGTAAGCCATCAATTTCGATAATAGCTGACACTCTTCAACGAAGGGATGTTGAGATTTGAGACGTTTTAAAGCTTGAGCACGGGCAGCTAACATTGTTACCAATATACACTCAGAGGCAGAGGTCTTAAAAATTTTTAAATAAAATATTATTTTCTTTATTATTTTTTTTTATTTTGCCACCCACCTGTATAACTCCGCCTCCAGTACTACCTTCTTTCAAAGCCAAAAAATGATCTGGTAAGCCGATGGCCTTACCCAGCCAATCAAGCACAATTGTTTCTAATTCCGTACATGCCGGACTTGCAGCCCAGGAAAATCCTATACAACCTATACCATCGCCTAACATATCGCCCAGTATAGAGGGATATGAATTTCCTGCAGGAAAGTAGGCATGAAATCTTGGATGCTGCCAATGCGTTACACCTGGCATTATTTTGTCCTCCACATCTTTCATAATTTTAGCCCAGTCTTCGGGATCATGAGGAGCTTCAGCTATTTTTACATTGAAAAATTTTTTTGTACCAATATCATTAGTTAAGAGACAAAAATACTAACTTGGCAATAAATGCCTTAAATATCCGGGTTCTACACTAGGTGTAACACGGCGTTCGTTTAAAGTCTCCATATATTGACAAATATATTCCACCATTTCCGTGCCACGTTTTCGAAACTCTTTGCTATCCATATTTGTGAGTTTCTAAATGCTAAGGAGGAAGCAAAAAGATGCATTTACACATACATATCATTATTGTTATTAATTGATTATACATATGTACATATGTATGCATGTTGTGTAAAGCTTAAAATGTTATTGTCAAATATAAACAATTTGCTGCTAAAATTTAATAGTTTTTGGTATTAATAAAAGTAAAAATAAAGTAAATTCCATGATTTACACCTAGCTTCCATCCAAACATGCCTAAATGACTCTTACTTTACAGCTGAAAAAATTCCACGCATAAAAAAAATTAAACGAATTGCTTTACGACATTTTAACTCATAAGCGACGAAGAGTCCTACTAAATTTTAGAAACTTTCTATCAAAATTTACCCTCCTATAGCAAGTGTTTGCTCGGTTACCATGTTATTCCCTGTAAATTTGGATTAAAGATCTTTTATAAATACAAAACAATAAAAAAAAATCAAAAAAAATCGTTTGGACTAACGAGGGGGCCGTTAGTCCTATTTCCGAAACTCGCTTTTACCCGAAATAAATTTAAAGTTTCCCTCTTATTTAACAAAATTTAATAACTAAGATTAAAAAAATGACATTTGTAATTTTTTAAATAAACAAGCCTCCCTTTTAAATAAAAACAAGTACAAAAGTCGGTTTAGCCCGACCATATTTGACCCTACACCCCACTTGCTTGGGGGATAAATTAAAAAAGGGACAGGTAATATTTGTATTCAGTTTAATAGTTTGCGGTATAGAGATAAACATGTGTGAACAATTTTTAAAAAGGCAAAGTAGCATTCTAGCCATTTATAGCCCAAAATGCTTATTACCGGAGGACTTTTGTGTGGGAGCTATGCCAAGAAATGGACCAATCAAATTTTTGTTCAATGTAGAGGTAAGTAGGTGGCGCACATAGGGGTATTTTGCCAATCTAGCCGGGCATTAAGCCAAAATGGAAATTTAAGAAATGTTAAAATTTAAGTGCGCAGCTTGACAGATAGCAAAATTCTGTATCGGATAGTGAATTTTCAAATCTTTTGCTTGCAATTTGTCGTTTTGAGGCACTGTCAAAATCAGGAAAGTTAAGTAAATTTGCCCGCAACTTATTAACTTTTGATAGTTTTGAGAGGTTTACACTATATTTTTTTGTAGCTAAAAAAAAAGATTTTACATTGATTTTTTTCCCTGCGAAAGGTTATATAAGCAACTACCTTATTTTATTTTCTTTTATTTTTATTTTAAGTTTTATTTTGAAAAAATTTCTTCAAAATAAAAACAGAGGTTTTTTTGTTGACTTTTTGATTAAAAGAAATAAAATCAAAAGGGCTTTTGAAAGTGATGGCAGTCATAATTCTAAAAATCTTTTTCATCACAATAAAACCTAAAATCTCTCCTTTTAGACGAAAAAAGAAAACGTTGCGCGTTTTTGCGCAATTTTTTTGAAATTTTCATTTTTTTTCCGTCTTGTGTGTTTACATATGAGTAAGAAAATTTTTTGTGGGTCAAAAAAGTGTTGATAATTAATTGTTTTTAATGTTTTTTTTTATTTTAATTGTTGCAGGTAAATTAAAATTGATTTTTAACAGGTTAAATTGGATTTTACACTGACATTGCATGTATAAAAAGGAATGTGCGAGGCAGTAGTTTTTACCCGCCCCTAAACTGGTAATGTATACCTGTGCGACAGCTTTCTTAATGACGCTATTTTATGCAACAAAATAAATGTACCTGTCTTAAAAACCTTTTAAAATTGTAAAAATAAAATTATTCTTTAAAAAGAAACAAATCTGTGCTTCAAGTCCAAATTATTTGGTGTATGTACATATATTGTGGTTATTGCACAAAATTGTTTTCAGGACACTTTTAAAACTACGAGAGTAAAATGTAAAAAGTTTATACAAGATTAGAGTTATTACAAATAGTACAGGAATGTAAAGATAAATCTGTTGAAAAGAAATTGCGATTTTTAGATAGAAAATTATGTGAACTTTCAAAATGTCAAGGAGATGGCGACATGTCAGCGGTGAAACAGTATTTATACAGTTTCAGAAAAATTTTTTATACACAATACACAAGGTTTTAATACCTATATGGATCAATTGCCTATTGTGCTGTTATCAGAAAACATTTTCGGATTTACAGGCAGAATTTTGCAAGAAAGTTTTCAAGTTTCAAGCATAAGACCAAATCCAAAATAGAAGTCATTGCTCCTTACGAAAGAAGCAGTTTGTTTAATGCTTTCCCTTGTACTTGATTTTGAAGAGAATTCAGATTTAGAAGAGGTCTTTGAAGAAACAGACGAAGAAGAACAGTAGCACTCCTGTTCATAGTGCAAAAGGATATTTTTCCAATTAAATTAGTTTTTGTTTTCATACTTTAAATTACTTGTTACTTCTGTAAATAAGTTATTTTAATATATAAATTACTTATTTTCAGATAAATTTAATACATTAAATTACAAAAAAGCGACAAACAAGCTAAAAAATAATTTTTTTGTAAAAAATTAGCAAAATAAAATAAAAATTTTTTGTACAGGGCCGTTTTGGGGAGTGGAGTTTGGGGGCATTTCTGCCCCTACCCATAAAAGCTAAAAAAATTTACTTTTATAGTATTTGGGCGTAAGTTATTCATTATTTTTATTATATACATAATTTTTGCAAATTTCACTTTATGCCGTCGCCCACGAAAGGGGAGAGGACGACACTCTCCAAATGTAGATTTTTTTAGCTTTCGCTTACGTTTAAAGTTGCGTTTGCCTAACAATAGTATTGAAAATTAAAAAAAAATTTTAATTTTCCAAAGGTGGTATTAGTTCTTCTAAGGGCAACTTTTTCCCCTTGGTTCGATTTTCATTATTTTTAATCCTTAAGTGCCTATGACTACAATACATGTTTCTGCCAAGTTTCATCAATCTAGAAGCACTTAGTAATTTTTAAGAAGCTTTATTGTAAAAAATAAAAAGTAATGGCAAAATACCCGTATGTGTGGCGTTAAGTTCAACACATGCAAAATTTCGTCAAAAAAGAGTAATTTTCGAGCAATTTATAGCCCAAAAAGCTTATTCCGCGACGACATTTGTATGGGGGCTATGTCAAAAAATGGACCCATCCTTACCAAAAAAACAAAAATGCTGCGTTCAGGAGCCAAAAACTTATCTGTGCCAAATTTCATTAAAATGTCTTCAAAATTGCGACCTGTAGCGTGCTCACAAGTATACATGGACACCTATTCAGACGGATAGACCAACATGCTTAAATCGACTTAGGAAGTGATTCTGAGTCAATCGGTGTACTTAAAGATGGGTCTTGGACCATTGCTTTAGGGCGTTATAAAAAAAAATAGTAATAGCACGCTCAAAAAATTACTGGATATTCATTTAAAAACCGCCCAACAAGATATTCATTAAAACTAACAAAATATTTTACACACACGTCGACATTTGCTGATGATACTGCTTTTCTTAGTATTCATAAAGACCCTAAAGAGGCTTCAAACCAATTGCAGCAACACGTAACCCAAGTTGAAAAATGGGCAAAGTTATGGGGAATAAAAATAAATGAACAAAAATGTACCCATGTAACTTTTACTTTACGCAAAGAAACGTGCTCTCCAATTCTTATTAACAACCTTATGGTGCCTCAACGAACCGAGACAAAATATCTTGGTATTCACCTAGACCGCCGCCTGACATGGAAGCCTCATATAGATGCGAAGTTGACGCAAATGAAACTTAAAGCTACACAAATCCATTGGCTAATCGGCAGAAACTCTGTGCTTCGTCTTGATTGTAAACTTCTACTCTACAAATCGATTTTGAAACCAATTTGGTGCTACGGTATACAATTATGGGGCACTGCTTCCGCATCCAACATAGAAAAAATTCAACGCAGGCAAAACAAAATCCTAAGAATGATAACTGGTGCTCCTTGGTATGTTAAAAACAGCAACATCCACAAGGATCTACAAGTTCCACTAGTTAAATGCGAAATCCTGAACTATGTGGACAAGTATTTAAATAAGCTGGAAGCTCACCCAAATCCGCTCGCCCGAAACATCCTGCAACATAGTGGGCACACCCGCCTGAAAAGGAGGGATACTATTGCGCTTATATGAAGCTTGATAATTAATATGAGAACTTAAATTTTAGTCTGGCACTGGCTGGACTTATATTAACTACCTAGTTTTAAGATTTGAACACTTATTGTTAGTTCGCCACAGGCGAAGATTCAATAATAAATATATGAAAAAAAAAAAAAAAAAAAGAAAAAAAAAAAAAAAAAAAAAATTTTTTTGTACAATTTGTTCAATATTTCGCCACTCCGTTGTGTGGTATCATCAGGAGGTTATTTCATTTAATTGTTATATTGGTTTTAAAATTACCTTTCAGCTTTTTTATATAACGAATATAACATTTACAAATTTTTTATAAAAACTTTTATGTACTCAGTCATCCGATCCGGTTTAGTTCCTTTTAACCCGTAAATATTAAAATTAGCTTACTTTAGGGCGGGCTTGAAGCCCATATATATTAAAAAAGAACTTAATACAATTTGCCTATTTATATGAGCGATGCTAATTTCCGTGCTTCCATCTAACGAGATTTTCTTTAAAAAAAACAACTTTTTACGGACATGAAAAATTCTATACGGACCGAATGTAGCTAAATTGAGTACTCAGTTTTTCATGTCCATCTCGTTTGTCTTAAAATATTTTTTTTTAATATAAATATGTAAAACTTTCTTACATTATTATTATTTTACTGTATCGTGCTAAATATATGCAAAGTAAGAAATCGAGATGCTTTTTGAAAATATATAGAAGGATAGTGTACTTTGGTATCGTTGCACATAGGGGTATTTTGCCATTCTAGCCGGACATTACTTTTTATTTTTTACAATAAAGCTTCTTAAAAATTACTGAGTGCTCTTAGATTGATGAAACTTGGCAGAAACATGTATTGTAGTCATAGGCATTTAAGGATTAAAAAATAATAAAAATCAAACCAAGGGGGGAAAAGTTCCCCTTAGAAGAACCTATACTACCTCTGAAAAACTAAAACTTTTTTTAAGTTTTTAATACTATTGATATGCAAATGCAACTTTAAACGTAAGAAAAAGCTAAAAAAATCTACACTTGGACAGGGTCGTGGGCGGCGGCATAAAGTAAAATTTGCAAAAATAATGTATAAAATAAAAATAATGGAAAACTCACGCCCAAATACTATAAAAGTAAAATTTTTAAGCTTTAATGGGTAGGGGCAGAAATGACCCCAAACCCCACCCCCTGTACAAAAAAATTTTTTTTATATATTTTGCTTATTTTCACAAAAAATTTATTTTTAAGCTTGTTTGTCGCTTTTTTGGGAATTAATGTATTAAATTTATCTGAAGTATTTATATTTATATATAAAAATAACTTATTTACAGAAGTAACAATTAATTTAAAGTTCACACAATTTTCTTTCTAAAAATCGCAATTTCTCCTTAACAGGTTTATCTTTACATTCATGTACTATTTGTAATAACTCTAATCTTTTAGAAACTTTTTCCATTTTACTCTCGTAGTTTTAAAAGTGTCCTGAAAATAATTTCGTGCAATAACCACAATATATATACACTAACAAAATAAGTACTTGAAGCACAGATTTGTTTCTCTTTAAAAAAAAAATATTTTAAACAATTTTTGAAGGTTTTGAACGCAGGTGCATTTATTTTTTTTTTTTTTGCATAAAATAGCGTTATTAGGAAAGTTATCGCACAGGTATTACCAGTTTAGGGGAGGGTAAAAACTACTGCCTCGCACATTCCTTTTTACACATGCAATGTCAGTGTAAAACCCAATTTAACCTGTTAAAAATTAATTTCAATTTACCTGTAATAATTTAAACAAAAAACATTAAAAAAACAATTAATTATCAAAACGTTTTATAACCCACAAAACAGTTTCTTACTTATATGTAAACACACAAGATGAAAAAAAACAGAAAAAAGTAAAATTTTCAAAAATTCGCCAAAAAAAAAATGCCGCAAAAACGCGCAACGTTTTCCTTTTTCGTCTAAAAGTAGAGATTTCAGGTTTCATTGTGATGAAAAAGATTTTTAGGATAATAAGTGCCATCACTTTCAAAAACCTTATGATTTTATTTTTTTTAATCAAAAAGTCAACAAAAAAACCTCTTTTTTTTAATTTCGAAATAAAACTTAAAATAAAAAATAAAAAAAGAATTAAATAAGGTAGCTGCATATATAATCTTTCGCAGAGAAAAAAAATCAATGTAAAATCTTTTTTTTTTTTTAGCTACAAAAAAATATATTGTAAACCTCTCAAAACCATAAAAAGTTAATAAATTGCGGGCAAATTTACTTAACTTTCCTGATTTTGACAGTGCCTCAAAACGACAAATTGCAAGCAAAAGATTTGAAAATTCAAAATCCGATACAGAATTTTGTTATCTGTCGAGCTGCGCACTTAAATTTTTACATTTCTTAAATTTCCATTTTGGCTTAATGTCCGGCTAGATTGGCAAAATGCCCCTATGTGCGTTGTTGATTTTAAAAAAGTTTCAAAGTAATTTTATCAAAACTTTAAGTTATATTTTCGAACATGGAAATCAACTAAAATTGTTGGTATATTACCTAAGAGACTAAGGAACTGTCATTCTACCCTTTTTCTTAGTTGAATTCATACTGTTTTTTAGAAAATATAACTTATAAAATTTTTTGTGTGTAGGGCTACATTGAACATACAAATGTGTCAATTTTACATGAATTAATCATCTTTGCAGCGAATGTGGCACGCCTTTCCCTTATGCAATTTGTCTAAAGTTTTCCAATATGTATTTTTTTACGACGAAAAACATTTCTGGTGGGAGTAACGGTGCAATTTCGCAATTTAAAAAAAAATAAGGTTCACTCTAATATACTTATAATTATAAGAAATGCGGATAAGTACCAAATATGGAAAAAAGGATCTAAAGCCCATATCCTTTTGCTTAATAGTTCAATACTCAAAATATTCAAAATATTAAATAAAAAGTACTAAAATAAAGTATTTACCCTGTTCTAGAATTTAAAAAAAACGGATCAAAAACGTGTCCTATTTTTAAGACCGTTTAAATCTAAGAAATGCGAAAAAGTACCAAATATGGGGAAAATGACCTAAATGGCAATACATAGCCCTTTATTTAATAGTTTAATACTCAAAGCTCAAAATATGCAAAAGAATAAAAAAAAGGTTCTAAAATAAAATATTTACCCTGCTCTACAATTTCAAAAAACGTGTCTTATTTTTAAGACCATTCAAACGCAATTTGAATTAATTTTCTTTCTTTTTAGGTTCAAGTTACCCCTTTTGCCCGTAATTTTAAACAGATATCTGTTTGGATAAAATCCTCTAAAAGTTACATTAACCTATCCGGTAAATCGCTTTTCGTAATTTTAACTTTTTATTACCTACGAGTTTTGACCTTCCAGTTTTCTTTAAAAATGTGGCAACATTTTAGTTTGACATTATTTTTATTTAATTATTTTTGCCATTTTCTGTTCAAATTGTTTAAAGTTTCAAAAATGTTACAAAAAAGCTGAGGCCAAATCCACTCGAATCGAAATTTACTCGACCAATCGAGTTATCAATGCTTTTATTATAGAAATGTTTTTTAATGCGGCGGTTGATTAGGCCCCTGATTTTTTAATAGAAATAAATTAAAAAAGGGAAACGAAGACCTTATTTTTCTTTAAACTTTTTTGCTTTTATTATTAAAGCTTTTTTTCATAATTTAAACTTCTTTTTACACAGAACTTCACCAATTTTATTCAAACAAACAGTTTTTTCAAAATTATAAATTTTTTCTGACAATATGTATTTTATTAGATTCTAATAAAATTGTTTTCTAATTTTTATTCCAAACAAAGTAAGCGCAAACCCAAAAAATATATTTGTCCAATAGCATTAATATTTTTATTGAAAATGTAGGCCGTTTTTTCCAAATAAATTTTTTTAAAAATCTAATAAAATTAATTATCTGATTTAAAATTTTATTTATTTATTTATTTAATTAGTTTTAATATTATGAATGAATCCTAAGATTAAATGAGTTAGTGAGCACCAGCTGCATGTACAATTTTATTTATAGGACCGAAATCAGTAAAAAATTTAACGAGATCAATATATTTTTTTTTTGTCTAAAATCGGTCCTATAAACAAAATTGCAAAATCAGATAATTAATTTTATTAGATTTTTAAAAAAAATTATTTGAAAAAAACGGCCTACATTTTCAATAAAAATATTAATGCTATTGGACAAATATATTTTTTGGGTTGCATAAAAATCTAAAAACAATTTTATTAGAATCTAATAAAATACTGTCTGAAAAAATGTATAATTTAATCAATTAATTTTTTTTTCAATTTTTTAAAAGTTTATGGCAGTTGCATTAACAAATCGAGATATATGGTGTTTAATCCACTGCACTTAAGGCAGTAGTTATGGCATGCTGTCCTGTTAAAATTACCCAATCTTATTTACACAACACATATCCATACACAGATAGATATCTACACAGAAAAAATTGCAAAAAATTTTTTTTAAACAAATTCTTGTTCAAAATAATTTAATTTTTATTAAATTTTTTTTAATAGTCTCTAATAAAATTTTAATTTGATTTTTAAATCAAGCAAAATTATCGCCTAGACAATTCAAATATTTAACCAGCCCAACAATTTTTTTAACTGAAACTAAAACCATAATTTTTTCAATTAAATTCTTGCAAAATTGTTTGTCTAAATTTACAATTTCCGTTGTAGGTCCTCAGCCAAATAAAATATTTACTGATTTCCTGAAATTCGTAACTGATTTTGCAATTCAACTTTTTCTGTGTATTTGTTGAAAATACGGGCTTAAGGGTCGAAAAGTAAACATTTCCATTTTTTGAAGAGCTGGCGGTCAAACTTAATTATGTTTGTATTTATCTTCATTGATTTGGAAGTTATAAAAAGTTAACAAATTGATGTATTTTTTAAATTTTGAATTTTTTTCCAAACAATTTTATTTTTTTACAAAATAAATCTTAACTTTTAAACAGAATTAAAAATACTTTAAGCAATAAACTTTTTAAAAATAATTATTAGCGTTGTCTGGAAAATTTAACTTTTTAATATATCTTTAGGCCAGAACTCTTTAAAGCTGAAATCTATAAGAATAAATCCAGACATCATTTTTTTTAGGAAATAAACGTTTAAAGTATAATTATTTTTTGGTTACATAAAAATTTTACATCCTTTAATTTATAATTAAGAATAAAATTACTAGTTGGTCACACCCGTCACAATTAAATTGTCCACATGTAGCTTAATGATTCCATTGATTAATAAAATAATAAATCTATAATTAACTTAGGTTTGATTTTTAATTTATTTATTTATATTTAAATAACATTATATTTCTTTTGCTTAATAAATATTTATTTTTCCTTTTGTTTTACACTTACACTTTTTAATATGTATTAAAATAAATAAATATTAAATAATATTTAATTTTTTACTTTTAGATTTTCACAATTAACCGTATCCGATTGGTTTTTCCGTAAACCGTTGAAAATTGACGACAAAACTCAACTGATCATCAGTATGACAACATCTTATAAAATAACCTCGGTATCCTTTCTAGGCATCATGTTTACTTAAAGAGGCCACAAGGAAGAAAAACATCTTAGTACATACCATATTTAACACCACAAAAATATTCATAGCAACAAGTAAAAATTATGAAGAAAAAAAAAACAGCAAAATGACGCCAACAATAGAAAAAGCAGCAACCGCAGCAGCAATAAATAATTGAAATATTTGTAAAGCTCTATATCTAATACGAGGACCAATTTACTTTTTAATCTACTTCTTACTCCTTCGTATACTTATATATTCTCTTCTTTTCTTACGCCTATTAACTTTATTTGTTAACGGTTTGTTTCTTGTTTTAGTCACTCATTTGTTCACTTACATATTCATTCATTTACCCACAGTTAACCCAGCTTTTACGATTGACATACTCATACACACATTTTTACACAATCTCTCATATTTATTATTTTTTATATTCCTCGTTTAATGCGGGGAAATAAGATATGATATGTTTGTCATTTCTTTGGTAACATATTAAAAATATTTAATTGTGGACAAACCTAATACATAGTAGATTTAATAGAATTAACAGTTCCATGAATCTTTCATATTATTACAAAGTTATTGAAAATGTCTAGGCCCTGCCGCACAGGAGCTAGCATTTTAAAAATTACACAGAATTAATTTTACTTTATTAATTTAATAAATACTTGGTTGTCAGGCTTAAACCAATTAAATATTTTATTGGTATAATAAATTTTTTAATAGAAGTCCATTATAAAATGTATTTAATAAGAAATTATTTGATTGCCATTTAAAGGCCACTTGTTGTGCTACTCCTATCTGGGAGGTATTCCCTTCTTCAGCACCTGGGAATAAATTCCTTATAGGTTAAGAATTATTCAAAGTGATATTGTATAAAAAACAAAGCAAAGTTAGAATTAAAACCGAGCTTTGAATGTGCATGCCTGGAGGGTTTCTCGGGTAAGAGGAAACAGGTGGACCAGGGAGCTTGGGGAGCAGCGGACCATGTTTGGAAGGCCTTTTTAAAAAGACAAAGCTCACCAAAAACGATGCAGATTGGGAAAAATACAGGATATGCTTCAATAAGTACAAAGATGACCCCAGGAGGGAAAAAAGGATTCATGGTCAAAGTAGCGAGATGTCAAGGTTCAAGACACTAGAAGACTTGGGTAGTTAAATTCAGAGAATAAATGGCTCGTGGACTGAGTCTAGCTTAGCAACTTTGATTGGTACCCACTTTCGTGGGGATAGCTGAGGAAACAGGGGTGGCAGAGGACCTGGTAACGGTTAATAGGGTAAAATGGGCGGTTTATATGCTACAGAATATCTCAGATTAGAGGCTGGTGCTCTAAACGAGTGTGACTGCAAGCATCGCACTTGGCTATATAGGTGAGGTGAAGAAGAAAGGATGATTTTTGTACTCAAGGCTGTTAATGCCAGCCACTTGAAACCAGGTAATTTTAGACCGATCATCCTATCGTCTTTCTTCCTGAAGACCTTGGAATGCCTGGTCAATTTTTATCTGAGGAACACGTTTGATACGCACGCCATTCATTAGTAATGCTCAACATGCCTACTAAGATGTAAATCTGTTGAGACTGCGCTTAATGATGTGGTGGGATTCATGGAGCGGGGTTTGCGTAGGAAAGAGTACACGCTGGCCGCGTTCTTGGGTATCGAGGAAGCCTTTTAAAACATGTCGATAGAGGCTTTCGGAAACGCACTGAGAGAAAAAGGGGTTGAAGGCATCCTAACTAAATGGATATACTCTAAGCTTGGCACCAGAATAATATACTCTGGGTTGAAAAATATACGTCTGAAAAGGAATGAGGTACGCTACTGGGGATCTTGGTGGTCAACGGGATACTGAGGCGGTTTGATTCAAGGAGGATTAGAGTAGCGGCGTATGCAGACGACAACGTGGTTTTAATGACAGGTAAATTTTTTTTCACCATTAGCGAGGTGATGTAGAGTACAATATCCGATCTGTATGCTTGGGTCATGGACAAATCACTGGAGGCGACCCAGAGAATATGGAGCTAGTTCTTTTCAAGACGGCAGACTTTGAGCTGCCGGTGCTTTAAGAAGTTGAGCTGAAACTAGTGGATAGGCCCGAGTATCTGCGTATTTTTTATATGGCAAGTTATCGTAGAGGACGAATGCGGAGAAAAGCGTATACAAACTCCATAGTTGTTTTACTTTTCATAAATGATTCAAATATTACACCATATTCTAAATTTTGCCTTCCAGACAACTAAAATTGGGCCTGGTTGTCTCGTTTGTCAGCAATTTTGTTGCCGGCTGGTAAAACTTTAATAATTTTAAAATGTGAGACCGACCCCAACTCATTTTTCCTTGCAAACGTTTTACTAAAACATCCTTACCCCCTAATGGGGTTGCCATAAAAAATTTAAAAAAAAATGATGCAAAAACGTCCATAACTTTCCCAGAGTTGGCCTTAGAGAAAAAAAAACTTACCCCCATTAGTTTCCCCTTCCAAACCTTTTCCTAAAACATACTTACCCTCTATCTCCATCGCCTAAGGGGGCTCCCATACAAAGTTTGGTAAAATTGTAATAAATCCCCCCCTACAGCTTCCAGGGTGCCCGTGGATAGATCAAATGTAGAACTGACTCCAACTCATTTTTACTTGCACACATTTTCCTAGAACATACTTACTCCTTATTTCCACGGGGTTCCAATACAAAATTTAAAAAAAAATTTGGATAAAAACCCCTACAACTTCCCTAGTCACCCTAAGACACTGACCCCTACTGAAAATTTTAAATATTTCATTAATAAAAAAATGGATAAAAATAAAAAAATTCGGGTTTTCGAAAGGCCAATGTGAATTTTATCTAAGATTTGGTACAGCTTAATTATATAACGCTTTTATTTGTTTGTTTTTCCCTTGTTCAAAGGCGATCTAGGGTGCATCTTATGCGTTTAGGTTTTGGCTAGTATAAAGTAAACTCTGCACGACTATTGCTCTAACCCCTTTAATTGTAAAACAGTCGTTTTAAAGCACTTTAAAAATTTGTTTATAATGCGGTTTAAAATGTTCATACTTTTTCCTTAACAAATTTATTTGGGTTGGGATGATTCAAAAACAGTTTAAACACCACCAGCCAACACACAAACATAAATAAATATGTATATTGACGAATTCTTTAGTTATATTTTTATTTATTTTTTTTATTTAATATCATACGACTAACTTGATAAAGTTTGCTATGAAAATATTTAAACGGCAAAACAGCATCACCACCATCGCATCTATCTTTATTATCATTAACAACATCATAATTGTCCTTATCACCCATTAAGGAATTCGTGAAAATATGTTGAGGCGAGAAATATAGAGCAAAACTACAATTTTCTTAAAACACAAAAGTCAACTCAAGGCATTTCAATATCATTCAATCCGAAATACACAATCAAACACTTAAACAATGATGATGCTCTTTACGTTCTGGTATAAATTGTTCACATTGCTGTGAGTGTCAGCTTGTGGAGGTGGCAAAGTGAATTTTACTTTAATACATTTCATTTTATTTTGCTTTAATAAATTAAAGTTAAATAGAAATCATCCTTTTCCTTAAAATTTCATTTTTTTTTTCTGGTCTTATTAAATTGTTGTGCCCTATTTCTTATTTAACATACTTTTTGCATTCAAAATGTGTCTTAGCAAATTTAGCATAATTGAAATGGGCGTATTGTTGTGTTTTTTATGTGAATTTAAGAAAAAGATGTAATTATTTAATTTATTTAGTAGTGCGTTTGACATCCTAAAATTTAGATGCCAACAAGTTGTTTCACAAAATGTCTAAAATTCATTTTTATTTTCTTTATTGATTGCCCTGCTAATAAGAGTTTTTAATATAATAAACAGAATCAAATTAAACATGTACATTTGTATGTATTACATACATGTAACCATTAAAATTATAGCATACTAGTCATTAATAGATTAATTAAATATTATTGAACCAGATCAAGACCCATTTTTAAAGCAACTTTAACAAGTAAGGCAGTAAGAAAGCATGACCAAGGCACATTCAACCAGGTAATATTAAGAACTCAGCTGATTAAAATCAATTTGACATTTATACGAAATTAAAATTTTATTTTATATGAAATTTTTAATTTTTCAAACACAAAAAGGAAATGCAGAGGGCGAATTTTTTGAATTCGCCTTGAGTTTACCTTGTTGGAAGAGCCTTGAGCACGACCATATCATTATCCTACACCACAATTTGTTTGTTATTGAAGGTTCAATTATACGTGATATAACCATAGCCACAGAAAACAGCTGTTCGAACCAAACTTATGGGCAACACTGTATTTGATTATAGGTGACTTATCATTACGCCATAACCATAACCATAGGAACAAATTGAGTTTAGGTTTTTATGGCAACAGTTATGGTTATGGCGTTATGGTTAAGTCACGTATAATTGAACCTTAAGCTGACTTTCGTCAGTATGGATAACTTGATTATCGGGTAAATGTACGCAAAAATACATGGGCCCCTGGCCTGGCAGACAGATAAGCGCTAATCAATTCAGAACGTTCTTTTGATTGTTCGATCGCCCCCAAACGTTAACCAAGCTCGTACTTTTTTATTTAATTAAAAAAATTTTGAAAAGCCTTACACGCGCGAAAAACGTATTTAATCTTTTAATATATAAACTTAACTAAACCTTTGCTTACTTGGCAAGTTCATCCTTTTAGTTGTCTGAAACTACTTTGATGCAAATTCTGCCTCGTAGCGTACGCGGGTTTCAATAGCCTAAATATTTAAAGTCGTTTCCAATGCCCTCTCTGGCGGGGTCCTTAGTGCTCCACCTATCCCGAGGTGACATGTACATATTTCCCTTCCCGGTAATTGATGTCCATCATACCACCGAAGCGTAGATTAGTAACGGTCTAATTATGCTTCTGTCCAGATAATATGTCATCTTTGGACTTAGGCCGAGTTTTCAACCTATAGCCCTCCTATATAGTACCTAACATCAGTAAGCCTTCACTGCCTTCTTCTTCAAATAGTGCTTACAATTCCATTTTCATTTTAGGAATACTACTTAACAGTTACTTAGAAGCCATATTCACTGTTTTCAATGCTCTTTAAGAATATAAAGTTATGTTGTCCGAACCTTAGCCTATCTATTTACTTGGTATCCTGCATTTAACCATTTGATTTACTATCTAGTTAAGTAACAAACTTTGTATTAAAGTTGCTGATTTATAAAAGGCGCAGGCTGTGAAGATTATTTAAAATTCTGCGAAGCGTTTTTTCTTGATTATACCCTTCACAAAGTAATAAGGGTATATATCAGTTTGTCATTACGTTTGTAATTATGTTAAAATCTACTTGCGGTCCCATAAAGTATATGTATTCTGGATCCTTATAGATAGGGAAATTAATTTACCATGTCGATCTGCCGGAAGACTGTCCGGCTGTTGCAATCAAGCTTCCAGAGAGAAATCAAATCAGACGGAAAGCGTTTTTGTGCCAAACTATATTCTTAAGCAGAATTTAATTTAAAATCAGCAAGATCGGTTTACAACGGGCCCAAGATATAAGCAAAAACCTTTAATAACTCAATTTTTTGGGACAAAATCCATCCATATATCAATATAAGTATACATATACATATATATCAGAAAATATATCCACTGTTGTCACAAAACTTCTCATATATGTATATTTTTTAGACGGCAGCTATTATTATGATAATTTTTTTTTAATGAGCAGGGGAATTAGTATTCTCCCTACAATTGCATAAATTTTGTGAAATTTTTCATTACAAATTAAAAATTATTATGGAATTTTTGATACACTATAGGTATATAGCGAAAATTTTAACAGCTGTTGACTTCAAATGTCCTACAAGAAGTAATTTTTTAACAATGCCTAGATTTTAGATAAAATTATGGGGTAGGCGGGGTGCCCCGGTAGATCAGTGATAAGTGCACAAGTCTACCATTCTGGGGGTTGTGGGTTCGATTCCCACCAGAAACCCTGGTAAGTTTGCTTCATTTTCTATTCTTTCTTATCCTTCTTTAAATTTCTTCTTTCATTCCTTCTTTCTCAACCTATTCTATCTGCCTCTCCAGGTAACACAAAGGGACCGAATTAAGCGGACCCAAGTGAGCTGTATCCTTTCCTTCAACGGCTGCCTGTTCTACCTAATCTAACCTAACCTATGGGGTAGGCGGAGCCCCTATACAAATGAACAATTTTTAAAAAAAATTTTTGATACGCCATATCTCAGAAATTGCAACCGCTATCGACTTCAAATGCCCTACATTTAGTCGGTTAGAAGCAGCGTCGGGGTGGAAGCCCCCAAACAAATAAAAAAGTTTTATTCAACTTCTCTCTGGTATTTATATGTATGTGATATATGGTATTTCTTATATAGTTTTTTTATTTAAAGGAAAATTCAGTTTAATATTAGCCTGGAAGTAGCATCGCCAATACAAACGTAAAACTTTTGTAAAGTTTTCTTTTTCAAAACCTAGTAAAGCTATCGACTTCAAACCCGGCACAAAATAATTTCATTTTAATATTTGTGGTTTGAAACAACTTGGCTAAATCATAATTGGGCATACAAAAAGAAGACCAGCATGAAGGGTATGTAAGATTCGGCACAGTTTTTTGACAGTGATTAAACTCATTGCAATCGCGACAAACTTAATAAGTAAAATAGGTCAACTGGAAAATAAATTGAAGAAAACATTTAATGGACAAGCTGTTTGTATCTATTTCACCAGCATTGGCATGTAGACTCGTCCTCTCTTTGTGTGACCTGTAGTTTTTGACAAATGCAAACGCACAGAGTTTTTACTTTATTAACCTGTGATTTTAAATAATGTTTTAAATAAAAGTAATAAAGTGAACACAAAAACAAATATAACACGATGAAGTTTTTATGATTCGGGTGACCAGTCCCGAACTTAGTCGAAACTGGAAGTGGTTTCGGCCGCGAGGAGTGACCAGTTCCTGAACTGTTTGGAGTTCAACTGGTAGTAATTCGGCTACGAGGTCTGACCAGAGGATTACTTCTGGTAACACGAGTGACAGGAGCCCCTAGAACGTCGGTTCTAGCCTGACTACGGTGTGGCCCCTTTGTTGAGTAAAGTTTTTGTAAGGATGGGTTACTAACCAGACGCCTCAACGCAATGTTATTGTTCTTGTGGATGAATGCGCGGCACTCTTTAGCTCACTACCTTTAATGGGTATTAAAGGCAGCTTCTCTGGTGATTGGTTTGGTTTTGCCAAGTTTAAAGCCTTTACTTGGTATCCAACATTTCCTACTTCATATGCAATTATATATGGATTGCAAAAGTAATAAGTCATACATATAAAATAAATCCCGTGTGACTTCAGTCATCAAATAATCAATTAGAATTTTAAAAACTTTATAACTAACTGTTCAGTTTGAAAAAATAAATGTAAAATGAACTACCTACTACTTGCTTATTAACTTCAGTTTCATAGGCATATTACTGTTTCGACTGCTTTTAACAAATACAAACTTCACATACATTTAAAAAATTATTTATTTAACATTCAACGAGTCAATCGACAAGGACGTGTCAATGTCATTTTTATACAAACTCTTACTCATTCACACACATTCGCAAACACAATTAAATTTTGTAATAGATCAATTTTTAACGCAGAGTTCGAGTTTGCTGCTTTATACGAGTAGCATGTACTTCACTTTAAGGAATGTTGAAAAGAATTTTTATCACATTTTTTTCAATTACCACCATGTCATCATCATCGCCATTCTTATCATCGTCAGCTTAATCAAGCAATCAACACTTAACAAACCATAATTTAATTTATTTTACACCGTTTACCTAGTTATTTCATAAGAAGTATATATGTATGATAACACTTTGAAATTAAGGCTCAAAGTTTAAATTATCGAAAAAGTTTTCACATTTTGTCACACACGTCACGATTCGTAAAACTATTTTTGACTAATCGCGCTTCCGATAAAAAAAAATTGTGAAAACAATTTTTAATTTTCAACAGTTAATACCCACATCCCATTTATGGTAGGAGTATGACTCGTTTGTTCAGATGTTTGTTATGCCCAAAAGTAAGGGTCTGAGACCCACCTTCAAGCATACCAATCGATTAAGAATCACTTCCTGAGTCGATTTAAGTATGTCCGTCCTTCAGGCTGGGCGCTCATATATTTTTGTGAACACGCTACAGGTCGCAGCTTTAAAGTTTTTCTAAAGAAATTTGGCAGAGATACATTTTTTGGTACTTTCAAAGATATTCTGAAAGTTTCATCAGAAAAGAAAATTTTGTGTTTTCTTTTATATAACCGAAGAACTATTTTTTCAGTATATGCTAATTATGTAATACAGCATTAATTTTTTATTTTACAACGGAAATCTTGAGGTGCACAGCAAATTTGAAACCGAATCTTATATGCCCTTTACATTGGTACTTTTATATACCCAGCCATCAGATCTAACCGAGTTATTTCGTACTGCAAATATTGTAATGAAAATACATTGCTCCGGGTTTGAAGTCGATAGCTTTCCTAATTTTTGATATAGGAACCTTTACAAAATTTTAACGTTTGTATGTATAATATAAATAACATGTAGAAGGTTTGAGGTCAAGAGTTTTAACAGTGTTTGACATCATTCGTATTAATGAAAGACGTTTATTTGTATGGGGGATTCCCCTCACCTCCTATCCAACAATTTTTTTTATTTTTGTAGAACATTCAAAGTCGATAGCGTATCGAAAATTTCATAAAAAAATTTTAATTTTAATGGAGGCTACCCCTTCCCTTGCTCCTATCCATTAATTTTTCCCAAAATGTATCTTTGGTTGTCCAATTACTTTTTGTAGAACATTTGAAGTCGATAGCTGTTATAGTTTCCCAGATATAGCGCACGAATTATTTCACAAAATTTGTGCAGTTGAAGGGGAGGTACCACTTCCCCCGATCCAATCTGAAAAAGTATTGTTGGGTTGAGCCCATATGCGGAAAATTTAAAGAAAACTAAACTAAACTTTATCCAAATACCTTTACAAATGCTACCTGCACTTTGATTACAAGACGAATAGACATTTTAAATCGAATCAAAAAGTAATTCTGAAATTTCAAATATCTGCACAAAATATAACACCCTTTGAGTGTAGCATATAAGCAGCAAATGTCTATATTGATGAAATTTCCCAGAACCTGGATATATTATCAGTCTTCTCTTTTATAAAAGGGTTAATTGGTTCAAATTAAAAATACATAAATTTATCGGCACCCACTGTCTTTTGTAGTTGCCTTCATGAACAAAGGGAAAAAGTTGCCGGGCATGATACTTTCAAATACAGCCAGACTAGATACAACTGAATTTTTTTTACAGATGTTAAGCAGCTTTTGTCTGAGAAAAAAATGTCCGTAGAGAATGGACATTAATCCCAGGAATTTTCTAAAGGCATATAGAACAGCATCACTTAGGTAACACTTGATTGGATTACCTTCTGTTATTGCTAAACAAATAATTGAATTACGATTCCAGTTTGCTAAAAGTTGTAAAAAAAACATCTTTAAAAAAAATTAAATATGTATTGTTCTGCGCTGTTTCGATAAAGTATGACATGAAGTTGCTAGTAAATCTTTATTTGAGCCGTTTATTTTGAAAGTAGCATAGATCATTTAAAAAAAAATCGAGTTAATGGCAACACTAAATACTATTTAACGGTATTTTTTCATATCTTTAAATATCTCGACTTAAAAAAAGAGTGACTTGTGCCACTTTCAAAATAAACGGCTCATTTATAACCTTTTGGAAAAGTACAAGACCGACTGGTTCAAAATCAAAGAAGTTTTCATCAACCAATTGGGGCTGTCATAACTCAAAATAGTATATTCGGACGGATTCTGCACCTGATTTACACAGAAGACATGCCAGTCTACAGTCTAACACACATCCGACATATCGTCAGCCGAAATGCAAAACCACGTAACTAACAAAATATACCAAATCAATATTTTAATGCATTTTATTGAAAAGCACATGACAATAAATTTATTTTATGTTACACACAAAATTTGAAACAAAATGAAACAATTAACAAGTACTGCCTTTGTAATTTAGAAATGTTTCTACTTTTCCTGTAAAATTTTGAAAAATGTAATTACGTGATTTTGTATTTGTGATGACACTAGAGGGTTATTATATAATTAGATTCGAAGCATAAATATAACGGATTCGTAGGTACACATTAGATTACGCAGTTCGATACTGCCCTGTTCTGTAACTGGCGAGAAGTTTTCGCAGCGAGAAATTTTTTTTTTTTTTTTTGTCATAATCTTCCGATTATTAACAGTGTGACTTAGATAATACATAAACTCTCATTATACAACGTTAAAAGTTAAAATAATTAGGTTTATCGTGTTCATCCTGTCTTTTACAAGGCGACTATAAACTTTTCGATGCGAGAAGTTCTCACTAAAGTTACAGAACACAGGCACAGGTTTTTTTTTTGTTATTACATATTGAACTTTTGCACCAATTATTATTTTCCCTAAAATATTTCATTAAACTATAGATCTTGTAAACGTATTAGAAAATATGAACTGTTTTTCGAATCGAAAATTCCTCCGAATGCGCTTTAAAATCGAAGTACATCACCCCCTGGTTTTCTTAGTCTCAATCTATATGTAATTGCGTATGTCTATCAAAGTAATCATTTAACAGATGGTGTATAATTTTTGCTTTCATACATACATATATACATACATATCGATCAATGCCAGAACAATGTCATAATTAAAAAAAAAAACAAATTTCGATAAAAACGCTTTTGAAGTTTTTAATTTGCTTACATTAATTTGAAAAATCAAGCGAAATTTTCTCTTTAAACGCAAAAGAGAGAAGGACTTTAAGGATGAAAATGATACACAGTATAAGTATAACATAAATGCATTTATTTAAGTAATAATGTTGCCCTGGCTAATGAGCGATATGTACATATAGGCATTTTCATGTCATCGTACGTGAGATTATGTAAGAACTTTATAGAAAAAACAGAGGTAGTCGTGGTTGCTGGCTTATATCTCTGTTAGCTATCGGGCAATTTTGCTGAATTTCAATAGCGAAATTCTCGCAAGTATACCTAGTGTTTTGATACCACAAACAGGTCCGAGAAATATCAAGGAACTGTAGAAACTTGATTTCAACAGATTAACGAACAGACGGATTTCGCTTAATCAGCTTTTCTTTCTACAAGAACCAAGAAAATATATAACTTATAGCGTCGCAAATGGATATTAAATAAATTACAAACGGAATGACAAACTGATATATGTACATCACTAATGTGCAGGGTATAATAAATTTGATTATTTAAACAACGTATTTCTTTTAATTTAACATAGGTAATCATTAATCAACGTTTGAATTGTATTAGATTTTAAATTTATTTATCATTTTTTATGTATGTACTTATATATAATTTAATTTTTATTTCATTTTTTTTCACATGTATTATATTGGTACTATTTAATAGATGAGTTTTTGTTTATATTGTTGTTCTTATTGTTTTACTTTAGCATACAGTTTGTTCTTAACGTTTGTCAATAGTTTTTAATGATGAAATAATGAAATTTTTTTATATTTATCTGGTTATTATGTTTGTTTATGTTTTCTTTTGTTATATTTATGAAATTTCATATATTTAAATTATTTATGTATGTATGTACTTTGTATAAATACTCTACTCTTTTAAAAGAAAAGAACATTGAAGTATTCTAAACTGCATTAAAACAAAAAATTATACGATTTTTAGGCTGTACTAATATACAAAATTTAGCATTTTTATTAAAATTATGACTCGCCAATAGAATTGTTGCAGACAAGACTTGTATAAAATATTTTCAAATTAAGTTTTTAAACACGTCATTATTAAACAGTTGAAATAAAGTGTAAATTTATAAAATAATTATTTTTTAAATTGAATATTTATTTGTAAATAAGCTGTTTTCGTATAAAGGAATTTTATTTATTAGTTAATCAATTATGTAATTAAATTTTTTATATTTAATGAGTTTGTTGTTAGTACTCTGTGTATATGATGATTTTTCCTTTCTGTTAAATTACGGTTGATTTTATTAAACATCATATGTATAAAGTTTTTGTTTTTAATTTGGGGGATTTTTTTATTTATTGTTGTTGGTGTTATTTATTAATTTTTTCTTAATTTTTATTAAATGACTCCCTTACAATGATTTTATTTTGTAGATTTATGTATTATTTAGTGTAATTTAAATTTTATAATAAATATTTCTAAATTAAATTTGCAGTGATTTGTATATTTTCTTTGCGCCCCAGCGCCTTAAAAATTCTCAATTACAGTTATTGTTTATTTTTTAAGCTTTTTGTTTTTATTTAGTATATATATATATTCGAATTTTAAGCTTCACTTTCGCCTGGCGCAGCATTCTCAGTCTCCTCATTTATGGGTACGATAAGATTCTCTTTTGACATAAGATTGTATTTTGTTACAAAATGTGTAAATCGATGACAAAGATACGTTTCAGCCTCAAACTCATCAAATATGCGCCGATGGTGAAAATAAGCGTGTGAAAATATTCTATAAACGCGACGACACACCGAACCCAGTTTGGTTACTGATGATTCCTTTATTGAAACCCTAAAAATACAGATAAAAAAGAGGCTTAATGGGTAAATGTTTCTAATTTTTAAAATACTAATATTAACTTAAAATAAATGATTTTACTTAATCTTAATAATAGTAACAAAAGTAAGGATGTCATACAGACTTCCGGAAAAATTAGATTCTGGCGGTGACGAGGGCCGCGGCATTGATAGGGGAGAACACGAAGAGAACAGGGGACGAGACAATGCAGTTCGATATTCCGTTTGCGCTCAAGGCTCGCTTTCGTGCATATCACAGCTTTACTACAACACTTGCTGATGTAACCCAAAACATACGTTAGGATCTTAATAATAAAAATATTAGATACGTGTCTTATTATTCTCGATCACTCCAAAACATTTGATAAGCTGAATCGATCGTGCTTATGGTGACTATTTTCTGATCTAATTCTGATCTAATTTCATTAGAAAATGTACTGATTTTTGATTTAGTGTACCGGTTAAAAATTTGTGAACTAAAATGTACTGATTTTTGAAAATGAGTACTGATTGTACTGATTTTTCACCAAAGTTTTTTATATAAAATTTTTTTCTTTAAAAAATAACAATATAAAAACCCGGTACCCTCTTAAGAGGAAGCAAAATATCCTTACAGTCAAATAAAGAAGAAAACGGTTTGCTTTAACAGTGAAATATACAAAAAAAAGTCCTATTTCTTTTCGAAAGACGCCATGAGAACGAATATTTTATGATTTGTGTTAAAGGAGTGAACCAGTTAGTACTTAAGTTATTGAATTCATAGTAAACCATTTTGAATGGATATATGAAAACTTAAAAATAATGTTGATTCTTTCAAACAGTTTAATATTATTGAAGGGGGTTATGACTTTAATGAATACGCCGCAAAGGGTTTTAAAATTTGTTTGCATTACTGCACCTTTTGACTCTACCAAAAAAAGCACCACACCCACAGAATCTCATTTAAATTATTTCCTCAATTACACTAATAGTTCTACATGCATTTTTACCTTATTTAAAAAAAAGTTTTTTTGTAGATTTTGCAAAATAAACCTTTTTTTTTTAGCAAGTAAGCTTTTCCGTTTTACTGGTTTTTTATTCACAAGCTGGGTGTTACAAATTATCAATAAACATCAGCGCTATTAAAAATTGTATGCCCATATTTATAAGTTATATTAGGTTTATTATGGGCTTATTTGACAATTATTCCATAGGCATGTCTCAAATATGCCCTTAATAAACCTACTATAAAGATTATGAATATGGGCATTAAACTCTAAAAAAATTGACGTTTGCTAGCAATAGAGAACCTTACAAAAATATTCTAAACGAAAGATGTGTTAAACCTGAAAAATCCTGGGACTAATTTTTAAAAACAGGGTTTCCAGATCGATAGTGATCACCTACATATTTTCCATTTAAGCATTTCCATTAAAAAAAACAAATAGGTACCTATTATTTGCAAAATCTTCATATTTGCATGATACAAGTCATAGTGCTTTTCTATATAAAATCAATTTCTAGGTAATCCCTTAATCAGCTTAACCGAAGAAATTTTCGACAGCCATGGTTTTACAAGCAAAAAAGAATACTCTCATGAGAGTGCTGGTTTTAAGTTTTTACGGTTTTTAAATAACTGTGCGATATGTAGAGATGTATATATGTATGTACATAGGAAATTCTATTCCAATATGTTTTTAAACAATAACCTTAACACTAAAAATTTTAATAAAGTTTTAAGCACTGAATAACTACTTACTAGTATTTTACTTACCGGCTTGGAAAATATTTATTGCTATTGAGTAAACATGCAGCGCCGTCTAATGTATGACGGGTATAATCAATGGCAGGACATTCTTTTGGCGTTTTATGAGCGGCACATAAAAATATCCATTGATCGGTGGCAGTCATTTGAGTGCAAGTTGAAGGTGAACATTGTTTTTGCAAACGCACTGCAAGACCATTTAATTCCATGCAAAATTGTCTAAACAATAGTAAAAATGCAAACACACAAAATCAGTTATTAAATGAAAAACGAAAAATGAAATATTTGAATATACATAGTAATAATATAAAACAACCTTAAATGTTCATATTTCCAAACACCCTCATCCTGAGCCTCTGGCATATTTAATATAAGTTCCACATTTGAAGGATCCCTTTTAATTAATTGCTGTATATACTGTTGGACAGCTAATGTACTGTCCATTTCCTCCAAAGGTTCGTCTGGCCAACGACAAAAATCCTAAGACATAATTCGGCAAAAAAATATTTTATTATAAACCAAACTAATCAATTGATTCTTTATTTTACCTTTGCCTTAGTTCCTGGTCTATTTCTACGTACAATGGTTGTGCCGTCAGCCATCTTCATGTTTTCTTTAAACTAATTTTCGCTACTCTGCCTCACTGAAAAGTAATGCGAGCAGAAATTAAACCAACTAATATTTTTTTCTCTTTGTCCCGTCAATTTATTAATTAAAATTAATGCATAAAAAAGTAAGAATCAACAGAATTTGTAACGGTAACGCCTTTTATATTAAAAAAATATTTAAATATTTTATAAAAAACCAAGAAAAATCTGTTTTAATAAGCAGATTTTCTCGTTTCTTTCTTTACACTTTTTTCGTATTCATAAGAAACTGACAAATATGTGTTTTTGTACTACAAACTGCCAGATGCATTTAAAATAAATTTATATGTACGAAAACATCACAGGGTTGTGGGCTTTGCTTTGGAAAAAGTGCAGCCCTGTTATTTTGTGTTGTTCAAACCAGAGATTCTCGCAAAAGATCCCTTGGTACCTATCTTATCAAATATGGCCGGAGTTGGAGTTTAAGGCCAGGCCGGGAGCAGTACACCAGGGTTGTACTGAACCTTTCAAAACGACAACATAACATGCGATACAAGGCCCTTTGCATCGCGACAAGACCAATCGTAGGTTAAAGATATGGCGATCCAATTAGACTGATTATGTAAAGTTTTTATCGTAAAAATTTTAATAGACTCCTTTTCATAAACATATTTCAAACTTATTTCTATATAGAAACTTAGTTTAATAAATCTTTATGCCTTTTACATATAAAATATTCTAAAATTTTTTAAACTAAAAAGGCCCCTTGCAATAGACGTTGTGAAATTCTTGACAGCTTTATTGTGAATAGTTTTGTGTTATTGGGAAACATATTTGAATCATTTTTGAACACTTCCAATAAAAAGTCGAATCAAGGCGAGTCAAAAGAAAAACAAAGAAACTGAAGTAAAAGACTTAAAACGAATTGCGTAGCCAGAAAACATTAGTTATCTTAGCAAATATTATAAACTTTGTGATAATTATACGAAAAATAGGTTTTTAAAGTAAAAAACAACTCAAATCCTTAAGATGTCTTACGCCTATTTATTTAAATACATTATCATTGGTGATACAGGTATGTTCAAAGGTGGACATTTGTTTTCTGAAAAACATAAAATATTCAATCTTACAAGTTTTGAAACATATGTTAGATATGATCGTATGTGGAATTGTAATAATAAATGTTCCAAATAATTGTTTGAGTGCTTCACCATATTTTATTCATTTGTCATGGTTGAAAAATCAATATTTCTGGTACTGGGCGTTAAGTCACAGATTCGGCTAGTGTTTTTGTTAAACAGTCGTTGTGTTATTGTAAATTTGATAATGCTCCCGTATGTAGTTTTATGTGTTAACTTTTGTAAATAAAATGTACATATGTAGATATTATGACTTTCCTTTGTCTGCTTTTTCTAATAAATTGCTGGGGTAAACAACTTAAAATCTTTTGGCTCTAGCTGAGTCATCCAATTAACCTTTAGTATTTTTTCTTTTCAATTAAGTTTTTTATGTGTTGATAATTTTTTCATGCTAGATAATTTTTGACTGGCTTTTTATGTATTCATATTAAGATTTGGGATAAGCTTGTGGGAGGATGTTAAAATAGTTCGTATGTACATACATACATATGTGTACATTGGGGTAGTTTTTATTTGTTTGTTTTTGTAGGAACAGTGTTGCCAAATTCATGTTCTGTTTTACATTGTAAAAACAGTTAAAATCAAACAAACAAAAAAACAGTAAAAATATACAAAACAGTATTTAAAAGCCCATTTTTATATCCTTTTTTTAAATTAAATTATTTTTTTTTAAATTTTTACATCAGAAGTTTCCACTACGTTTACAACTTTTCTTAAAACTTGAAACAGCAGAATTCTTGCAACCGAATGTTAAATTTTTGTAAGAGTAGCGTCGACCACTTTTTTATTGTTAATATTCGCAAACCCGATGCAGTAATCACCAAAAAAAAAGAGTTCATTTTTTTAGACGTGCCATTGGCTAATTTTCAACTTCTTAGGGGCTTTTTTTAAGACTTCTTTAATAGTTTTTTTTTTGCTTAGTTTTGAAACTGGGTTACCTAAACTCTTCATTTTTAGTAAAGTATTTTTTTAATATTTTAAATACAGGTCAACACATTTTGTTATATTTTTCATACAGATGTAACTACTCTTAAAATTTTGAAAATTAAGTCCAATATTAATACTTTTTATTTTAGTTGAACGCGACCGTATAAAAAACACCCATTTTCAGTCATATATTTTGAACTCCGATAAATGTATGCAATTATATTAAAATTTTCTTCTTATTGTAATTCTCATCTAAGTATTAAAAAAATCTCAGGTAAATTTTAACAAAAATTTGCTACCAGAAACCAGGCAAGAATTTTTATTTTATGCAAGTTTTGTATATTTACACATGTACGTTTCGTTCGATTCACCGTTTGGCTAAAGAAACAAAGTAAATATGTACCTTTACATAAACTCGGCATCATTTTTAAGAAAATAAAAATCATTTTTTAATGGCCTTAGGTGTTTTTAAATTTTTTTCTTAATTCAGACATATCAACAATGTAAGATACATATGTATGTACATACATATGTACATATGCCATACACAAATTCAGGATTAGTTTATTCCCAAAACCTTACAAATATTAGTATTTTAATATTTAAAACCTTTAATGAATCTAAATTTTGTATTAATTAAGGGACAAATATGTATGTACTTGTTAATATTTCAGGTGTTGGTAAATCATGTCTTTTACTACAATTTACTGACAAGCGTTTTCAACCCGTACATGATTTAACGATTGGAGTTGAATTTGGTGCTCGCATGATTACAATCGATGGCAAACAAATAAAGTTGCAAATTTGGGATACCGCAGGTCAAGAGGCATTCAGATCTATAACGCGGTCTTACTATCGTGGTGCAGCTGGCGCATTATTGGTGTATGACATCACAAGACGCGAAACATTTAATCATTTGACAACATGGTTAGAAGATGCCAGGCAACATTCAAATTCTAATATGGTTATAATGTTAATAGGAAATAAGAGGTACTTAGATAAGTTGTTTTTTTATTTTGCCGAAATTGATTAAAAAAAAACTTGAATATACATATGTATATGTTAAAACCCTTTTATTTTTATTCAGCGATCTAGAGTCACGTCGTGAAGTAAAAAAGGAAGAGGGCGAAGCATTCGCTCGAGAACATGGTTTAGTATTTATGGAAACATCGGCTCGTACCGCCGCCAATGTTGAAGAGGCTTTTATAAATACAGCCAAAGAAATCTATGAAAAAATTCAAGAAGGTGTTTTTGATATAAATAACGAGGTAAATTTTATAATTATCCAGGGACTGTTATAGTTATGCATAAAAAATAAATCTCAAAATATATAAATTATATTTTGGCATATATTTATTTTTTGTCAAAATTAATAATTATTTGTTTGATATTTCTTTTTGTTAAAATATAATTATTATTTTTGATATAAGTTTTTTTGGCAGAAATAATAATTATTTTAAAATTTTTATCAAAATAAATTATGATTTTTTATTAAAATTATGATTTTTATATTAATAATAAATATAACAATTATATCTGCCTAAAAAAAATAAAATAAAATAAAACCAAAAATAATAGTAATTGCTGGAAAAATTATTAAAAAAATAATTTTTCATTTACGAAAATTTTAAAAATCAAAAATTTAAAAAGCACTTGATTTAAAAAAAAAATTGCTCAGTACCATTAAACTGGAGAACTTTACTTGACTTTACGTTGTTTCCTTGTAATTATTATTTAACCTTGTAATTATTATTTAACCGCAGATTAAAAACTTGTTTTAGCGAAAAAAATATGTAGGCAGAGAAGCATTAACCTTTACTACATATGTAGTTCTTGCTCAAAGTTGTTTGTGCAAAAACGTAGGTGTTGAGAAAACCAAAAAAAAAATTTTCAATTTCGACTCGAATCAAATGCAACGATTTGGCACATGATTTTTAGCTTATTTTAATCCTTGTTCACAAAAAAATCGTATTTAACTATTATAACTTAAAGATCTTTGTAAATGTTACTATTTTTAATATACCAAAAAGCGCCAGTTATCATTTAAAGAATTTTGTTTAGGTGACATAGAATTTTTTTATGTTAGAGGTGGAGGCAGAGCCCCAAAACCATAGCACCAAACTTGGTTTCAAAATCAGGTTGCAGAGCAGAAGTTAACAATCAAGTCGAGGCACAGTTTCATTTGAGTCAACTTCGCATCCATGTGTAAATTTAATCAAGGTTACACTCCGAAAAATGTTTATCCAACTACTTGACTTTATAGCTCTTTTTAGGCAGCAATAGACAACATGTGTCTATCGCTTCTAATTCCCCCTTGTAGCGCTTCCAAGACAATCTTAATGACTGTCGAGATAACCTCGGCCTTTGATACCCTGCAGCTTAAAGTTTATCAAGCTTTTGTTTTAAAAAATATGCTGATTTATTTTTCTTAAACTTTTTCTTCCTTTTTTGTTGTTGTCTCTACTCGATGCATTAACATACCAAATAGCATAACAACACATTACAGACAAAGTAATGTAATTTTTGTTGTTGTAAATTATGTATTTTAAAATGTGGTGTAAAACTATTTTTAACTGTTTTTCTTTTTCAGGCTAACGGTATTAAAATCGGTCAGCAGCATTCCCCCACAAATCCCTCACTACCAGGTTCTGGTAACCAAGCTGGATCAGCAAGTAGCGGCTGTTGTTAGAAGTTGTTCGACTTATGCAACTTTAACTTTAAAATAAAACTAAAATAATAAAATTGACTTCAAAATAATATTTAAAAACATAATGTATTTTATTTTATACCAGCATCTCCACGATGACAACACTTTAAACAAATGTAAGAAAAAGACGAACTTATCCTAAAATCGAATTCTTCGCTTTTTTTTAATACTTCGACAACACATACCGCATAAAATATTCAAATTTAAAAATTCAATTTATTAAAAAAAAGAAGAAAGTCGTAGAAATAAAAACTATAGAAAATATTAAAAATTTTCTCATTTGGGCTACATCACAACAACACAATTATTACAATTAAAATATAAAAATTAACTTTTTATAAAAATTATTTTATGTCTTTTTAAAAGATTCTATTATTAAAAACATAAAATAATTTTTTTAAATATAGAAGTAATTATGTATTACCTAATAGAAACAAAAAAAATATTGTTTAAATAACTTTATAATAAAAATATGTATTTATAAAAAAAAATAAAAAAACATTTTTAAAACAAATAATTATCGTATTTTTATTTAATTAAAAAAACGGCATTGAATATCAACAAAAAAAAAATATGAAGTAAAATCATTTTCGTCCCGTTTGTTAATGCATTACTGCGCAGTAATTCAGAAAAATTTTGACCTGCCACTGCTAATCACATGTTGCCGATGCTTTGCTTAAATCATAGTTTTGTTTGCATTTACAAAACAAAGTTTTAAATTCTTTTCGAGAATAAAAACGTTTTAAAGGGTAAAATATATAGAAGTAATATAATGTGTAATATATAGTGCAGGGATGGATGCACTTTTACACACTGGCATTTTATTGCAACTATTTTACTAAAGGAAACAAATTAAATTTTGTCTATTGCTGAAATTTAATTTTCTAAATCACAAAGGCAGTGCTTTTTTCGGACATTCTGTTTCAAGTTTTGTTTGTAGAATTGAAAAAAAATACTTTTAATATACTGATTCAATATGTTAAAAGACCGATTTGGCCTTTTTCGTGTTTGTGGTTTTGCGTTTAAACTAACGATAAGTGAATGCGATTTTTTTATACTCTTCACATAATAGCAAGGGTATTTATCAGCTGTCATTCCGTTTGCAATTTTTATAATATTCATTTGTGACCATTTAAAAAAGATTTTGGATCCTTAAACTTAGATAGTCTGTTTGCCATCTGTTAAAATCAAGTTTTCGAATGGAAAAATAAATTCGCTGGATTGGAGAGGCAGCCCCCATACAAATCAATGAAATAAGCCTGCGAATTCGCCGTCTAAGAGGGCAAGGCAAGGTCCGAGGCCAATTTAGCTACTAGAATATCCGCCTGGAATATACTGCAGGGATAAGTAAAGTTTAAAGGGCTTTTTGAAACCCAGTTTCCTGCAAAAAAAACTGCAGCTTTAATTGTACAACAATATTTTCAATTTGGAAAAATTAGTTGGAGCAGGGAAAGCTGTAGTCCTAAAACAAATGAACAATTTTTTTTCTAGAGCAATCGACCTTAAACTTTCTACATGGCATTTTTATTCTGAGTTTTTTTTATTTTATGGAAAGAAAGTCTTGTTGAATAGGGGCCCGGGAAGTAGCATCGTCCCTACATTTGTTTAAATTTTGTGAGTTTTATATATTTTAAGAACTAGGATAGCATCGACTTCAAACCAACTACAAAGTAATTTTATTTAGGAGTTTTTGGTTAAAAAACAATTTGTTTTGTTTATTAACGCTTTTGGCGTTTTTTAAAAACAAAAGTTTTTTACTCTTTTATTTTAACAATTTAAATAAATATGTACATATGTTTGTATGCTTACAATAAAAGTTTGAAATTCTGCAAATTTGCCATATTATAATTATTATTAGAAAATATTGTTAATATTGATATAGATTCGTTATATCTGCTGTAAAGTTGTATTGGGGCAATCATTCTTCCAGTAGCCTAAGTGGCAAGTGCTTCATTGACCTAAAAAATAAATTTTAGAAATCTTAATAAACTTTAAAGGAAAGTCGCTTCAATTTAAATGTTACCCTTATATTTACAAATATATTGATTTGCGATTTTGTTGTTAAACCAAGCAAAACCTTTGCTTACCTAGTAAAATAGCAAGTAATGTTGGAGATGAAAAAAACACTAGTTAATTGTTGGACGAATAACTTGTTATTTTTGTTTGAGTTATGTCGAAGTTCACGACCGCTGCTTACAAATAGGCTTACAAAAAAAGCATCAAGTCACTAGTTATCAAATATTTATTTGAAATTCAAAGTTTTTAAACCCAAAAAGTATTTTTTGTGATCCTGTTTGTATGTATGTATGTGTGTATGTATACTTACGGATGTAATTTCTAAGGCCTTTGCAAAAGCTAATTTTTCGGTTGCAACGATCTTATTACTTTGTAACCTATGAAACAATGAGAGCCTATTAAAGAGATTTACAAAAATTTTACTAGGATTTGTTTGATGTTCTAACGGATTCGAAATTATTTGGACAACAAAGATAAAAAAAACTGTCATTTCCGATTGTTTGTAGAATAAAATATTAATATTTTTATAACAGATGTGAGCTGTTATATTTGAAAGTGGTATAAGCCCATTTTCTCTTGTATTGAAATATTTAAGGGTTTGTATTTGAATTAGTTTTCAAAATATTTTCAAACGTAAAAATATTTAATAAAATATATGAAATTTCTTACCCCAGATGGACTGTCATATACCACTTTCAAATATAACACATTGTAAGAATCAAAAATTTAGGTGATATTAGTCCACAGGTGTCACAATGAGTTTTTTTATTTAAATGGATTTTTAATGTAAAAGAATTATAATTTTTTAAGCAAAGGCGTTTATTAAAGTTGACGTATAATCAAATATATCAGAAAATTATTTCAGTTAAGTAAGAAAAGCGATGAATTTAGTAACCTTTAGTAAAATATTTTCAAATTTGAGTAATAGGCTCTCATTTTGTCCTAGATTACAAGGTAGTGATGAGGTCTTAACTATTATGACCCAATGTAAAGAGCTTATTATTTACATTTGTAGGCATATTTGAAAAATAGTATGTATTATGAAATTGACTTTTTACAACATTTTTTTTAAGCCTTAATTTTTTTTAACTTTTCATATAATACTTGGTAACTAGTTATTTGGTTGGTTTTTGTAAGCATATTTGTAAGTGGGGGTCGTGAACTTTGGGTCAACTCAAACCAGATATGGTCTGTTTAAAGGTTAATGTTAATGTTTTGTATGCAATTGATTGATACTACAATATCTACATTTGGAGAAGAAAAGTTAAATAGGAGCAATGGGAGTGGTAGCCTTAATACAAACCGACGATCCTAATAAAGTCGTTAATTAAACAAAAAAAAAGTATTAAAGTACGATACTTTTAAGGTTCAAAAGAAGATAGATTTCAGCTACAAACACATACATAAATGTTACATTCACAATCTGATATACTTGTTGTAAGACGTTTAAATTTTTTTTCGAGTTTATACTTTTAATCCCCGTAATTCCAACAAGTAGATAACTGATTGTGCTAGTACCTTATAGTTTTCTTTATTTATTAGGTAAAACTATATTGAAAATTAGCAAGCAGGGCATACCTACGTGTTAAGATTACGAAAATTATAGGCATAAATTACGGGCATAAGGAAGTAGTCAAATGTAAGTTTTATAGAAGTGGTAGGTTTCATCTCGAACCGGGAAACTATTTTAACAGAAAAAAAAATCAAATTAAATATGTAAGTTTAAAATTACTTTTTTTAACGAATAAGTCCTATTTTAATGCAAATTGTTTAGAGCAATGTAAGCCAAGAGTGTCTTCGGGGGACGAACACTAATCGGGTTTTATATACACACAACACGATTATCTACAAAAACCCATACTAAAGAGAGCAAAACAAAGGAAAAGTAACAACAACAACAGCACAGGGTGATCTTGCATTGGTGAAAAAGCACTAATACATTTTTATAAATAATCCTCTCTCGTTGGGCAACGCTGAAGGGAATATATACTTAAAAATCAATGCGCACATGGATACTCACTGAAAACGACACGTCCTTAATCCTGTAGTATTTATCATCTTTGAAGAAAATGCTGTAATTATTTTTATGGTGCATTGCAGCGTCCAATTTGTTTGGCAAGTCTTTCCAATATGATTTCGTATAGCCTGATAAAATTACTTTTTGTTCCGGGAAACTGAAAATCCAAAATTTATCGTTTTTAAAGAAGAAAATATAACCTTTGTCTTCCAAAAACATAGCAGCATCCAAATTATTAGGAACCCCATTAAAATATGAACTAATTTGTTGTGGAAAGGTTCCATTCATTTGAAAGTTTTTGTAGCGCCAATATTCAGTACCCTTAAAGAAAAAAGTTTCGCCAGTTTCAGTTGCAGTAAAAGCAGCATCAATATTGGCTGGGGGGAAAAAGGTTTGTAATAATAATAGTATAATATCTTAACAAAAAAATAAAAAAACCAACACAAACCAGGTAATCCTGGCCATCTTTCTGATATGAGTTTCGAATATACGATGTTTTTCAAAGTTTTAGAAGGTCTAAAATATTTATCCTCCTTGAAAGCATATATCTTTCCATGGGCTGATTTAAAGATGGCATCAATTTTAATTGGTAGCCTCGTTAAAGGTTTTTTGCCATATATTTTTTGTATGGCTTTAATATCAACAGAGCTCAATTTTAGGAGAGGTTCAAAACCATTATAGTATAGATTCATAATACTTTCAGATTTATTTGAATGCGGCAAACCCAAGGAGTGACCAAATTCATGAACAGCTACTCGAAAAAGACTAATAAAATTAAATCCATCATTCGTCCATGATATTTTATCATTAAAATGCATTTCGCCATTCAAAGGATAGAAAGCATGAGCCACATGTAATCCATAACCATCAAAGGGAAATTTATCACCATGTTTACCTTTAAGAAATCTAAAAATACAAATTTGCAATATGTGCGTATAAGATTGGTTTCTAAAATTTAACTTTAAATGTATTATTTACATTCATATTAGCCCGTTTTAATGCAAATAAATATTAAAATTGGCAACCGATGCCGATTAAATACCGTTTAATTGAATACCGGTATTGATACCGATACCAAACAAAATTTTTTTCGCAAAACACCGGTATTCAAATACCGTTTTTGATTTTTTAATATTTCTTTCGGTATTTAATAAAACATTGAACATTTTTAACTTTTAGTGTTCATACGTAGGTACATATATAAAAGTATTTTTAACGATTTTGCTAGTTATAAAAAAGTTTGGTTAACATGAATTTGGCCAGCGGTATATTATTCAGATCAGATTATATGAGATCAAAATATCGATTTTAATAATGAAACAAACATTTTTTAACACTAATACCAGTGCCGTTATTCGTTTCGGTATCAACCTTGAAAACTTTCGAAAACTAAGAAGGAAAAAATCTTTTGTTTTTATTTACCTAATTTTAATATCTGCATCATCCAAACTTGTTGGTGTTAAACGTAGATTTATATATTTAGTCCACATATCAGCTGCTTTTCTTATTTCAGTATCAATAGCATCTTTGCTTACGTTTTTGGGATATTTAAAGATTTTATAGGTCAAGTTGGTTTTAAGCCAACGCCTGATTGCGTTGCGTTTGGAACGTGAATTGCCGAAATCAATTTTACCGGTTACACCGTAACCGTCTTCTTTTACTTCATCAGTTGTATTTTGTACAGGAAAGGCTGTGTTTTGTAAGGTTACCAACTTTGTACTATTATTCAAGAAATCGCCGATTTGTAACGGTATCTGGAAATCACCATTTAAAGTATAAAAACGAGTTTATAATATGATAGCTGTCGACTTCAAACCCGGCACAGAGTTATTTTTTAATAATAAATATATGCGGTTAGAAACCAACTTGCCTATATCACATGGCGGAGTAAACAAAAAGATAAATGTGAAGGTCTTACTTGGTTTATAATGAACTCTTTTTTTAATTTTGGCGTAATTTATAAAAAGGTTTATAACATCTTTTAATGCAAAAATCTCTAATGCTATAATTTGGAATAAAGGTACTAAAAGGAGGAAACATGATATTAAATATAACAAATTTTATAATTTTTTTAATTTATAAATCTAGCAAAACAGAACCCAACTGAGGTATAAAGCTGTATAGACAGACAAATCGTACATTTTATAATTTTTGGCTAAGTTTTGAACAAATCTACTTTCGAGTTTTTTTCTTTATATTTATTTTGCTGTTTTTTTAGCCGGGAGACGACTAAGCGGACAAAAAGTTGAATAAATAAAAAATATTATGAAATTGATGCAGTTTTTGTTTTTTCCAGTCGGCTGATCAGTGACTCATAGTATATATATAATTTACATTTATAATGGTATATATGGGTTTCAAAAGTAAAGAGCAAAATGTGGCAACATCAATGTCAGTGCAATACCGGTTAAGTTCTATTTCTTATTTGACAATTAGTCCATAGGTAAATACTAGTGACAAGCCTAAATAACAATTATGAATAATATGCGATAAAATTAAATTATAAAGCTGCGCAAAATGAGTTTCCACGATGTGACCTCCCTTACACTGAAGGTCGGGTACGCCCTTGCACCACACAAAAATGTTTGGGAAAGAGGTACATACATAGATATTTGTTACTTACCAAAGTTTCTGTTATAATTAAGGCAGACCCTGAATAGCAGGACCTGCTGGCTAAATATATTAACAGTACAAAGTAATCCAAGACCACATGATTTCTCCAGGTAAACATTTTTACCCCTTGTGCTCAAGGGTCGTAGTAGTAATAGGTGAAACTATATAATTTACAACTTGTTTTTGTTGAGCTGGTACTGATAAGTGTTTACTGTAATTAAAAAAAAGAAGAACTACCTATTTTAATAAGTTAATTTGTGCAATAAATTGAAAATCACAGGGGACTTTATTTTTAAGTTCAAGTTTGTATAGGTACGTTTTTTGCCAGAGGTACGTGTGTAAGTTTGAAAGTCTTGAACAGTATTTGTAAGCTCGCCTGAAACAATAGAATCCAGTTTGGTTAGAAAACAAGAAAGTAAAATTTTTTCACAAGCAGAACGAATAAATGGCTTTTAAAAAATATTTCCTCATTTTTTTTTTAACAGAAAAGTTAACCCAAGGGGGAATTAAGGTATGTACACACATACTCGTATACAGGAGTGCTCGAAACATATGAACCGAAATATTTGTATTTATATCTAAATTGATGTTCTGTTATTCTTGGTTGTTTTTTTTATTAAGATTTTTTAAACCATTTTTTCAATAGCTTTTTCAGATAAAATTTCTTTCAACATTAACATGAAATATTAATTTATTTTAATAACAAAAAAGATGAAGAACAATTAGTTCAACAAAAATAAAATAAGAATTTTTAATTTTTTTTCTTTGGCGCAATAAAATAAACGGGAAGATTACAAATATTTTTACATAAAATATAAGCAAAATCGGTCCAGCCGTTCTCAAGTGATGCGCTAAGCAACACTCTACAATTTATTTCTATATTAACATGGATTTTGTTGATTTTTTTTTTGTAAATTGTAAATGGTTGTTTTGATTTTCACTTTTTTAAATAAATATTTAATTTGATTATTAAATCTATGAACCAAATATTATCATAACGAAGAATCTTATTACACAGAAAAAAAAACTACAAACTAGTTGCCATAATATTAACAACCAAATTGTAAATACAATTATTTTATTGTTGAATTCCCACTATCAACTCAAATTGTAAATACAATAAATATTTTTGTTACCAGCAGTCGTTAATTGATTTTTGAAAATTGTAAAAAGCTATGGAGAATTTTAAAAAGAAATTCAAGTACAACTGGCTCAACAAAATAAAAATTGGTAATAGTTTTAGAATAAGCAAATATTTTTTTGTAATTAATTAATATTTGCCATTTTTTCTGTATATTTAGGCAACCACTTCTTTATCGCGATGATTTGGTTTTGTTTTTATTTACTATTTAAAATTGTATTCTTTATAATGTGTAATAAAATTTCACATTGTTTACATTACACATTAAACTCACTCGTTTACTTTTCCAGTAAAGTCTAGGATCTTAGCATACACTGAGTAATTTTAAGAAATTTTTCTCAGAAAAAAATATTGTATTAAAAAGTACGCGAACGGAAAATTAAAAAAAAATTACTTTTAAGTTCCTTACAGCACACAATGTGCTCTTAAAGATACAAATCTAGTAATGTTCTTTATAAAATTTCATTTCTTAAAATTTTTTATTCTATTTTACAAATTTTATACAAAACTTTAGCCGATAAATATTAATTTTTCTACTTTTTTATTATTTGTTTACATTAGAAAACATATGTTTCTTTACTGAACTTTTTTACTAGCAGAAATATGTCTAGTAAAATATTTAAAATACTTGGTAAAATAGTTGTTACTTTACGCTTTCAATTTGTGTTCTCCACTAAATATTTTCTGTAAACGAACGCAATCCAGGAAAAAAGTATTAAAAACTTTTTAAACATTTTTTCAATGTCAAGTATTGTATTGCAAATAGTTTTACTTACATTTTTGTTTTAATATATATATATGTATATATGATCAATTTACAATCTACGGTATGTTAAGATTGTGGACTGATTTTACAATATTTGTACAAATGTTATTAGTATTTTGCTTAAAAAAGTAGACAAACACGTACCACATTTTTCTGTTTTTCGAGTTTCGTTAATTTTAGCCTTTGTTCGTATTTTTTTATATTTTTGGAAAAGGTTTCGCAACTGACGTATTTGTAGTTTATACAACCTACAGCAGGTTATGAATGTAATAATTGTTTTATAAACTAGGAAAAATATTTAAAAAATTCAATCTCTATTTTAAAATCATAAATATAAACTATTTACACATATATTTCATGTATGTATGTATGTATGTATGTATGTATGTATGTATGTATGTATAAATATGTACATATGAAGTAAAACTGAAAAATTCCAGACTTAGGCTTTACCGGGGTACACTCATACAGGTAATATCAAGATCCCAGCTGACTATAATAAATTTGACATTCACTTTTACAAATATTTAATTTTGTATGATATTTTTTGACACTCCCACGTTCAAACACAAAAGGTAAGTGAAGAGGCCGAATTTTGTTAATTCGCCTTGATGTTACCTGGTTTAGTGTATCCCAGGGTACACTCACACAGGCAATATCAAGTGCGCAGCTGACTAATAAATTTAACATTTAGTTTTACAAACATTAAATTTTATATGAAATTTTAAATTCTTTTGACCTTCCCACGTTTAATCACAGAAGGGAAATGCAGAGGGCGAATTTTGTTAATCCGCCTTGATTTTACCAGGCAGAGCACACTCAAAAAGGTAATATTAAGAGCCCAGCTGATTAAAATTAACTTGACATTTTCACGTTACAAATATTTAATCCAACCATATCCTTCTTCTGCCACGTTATTTAAATACCCGGATTTGTGTTGCTTCATAAAAATTGTATAGTCATAAGGATTTTTGGCTATCAGATTTTTCTTTAAAATACTATTATGTTTTTTCTTGCACCAAACTAAGTATAAGAAATTTATAGATTTTTTAACAAAAATTCTTAACATACATACATATTAGGTATAAGAAAAGGAAACAGTTTTTTGTTGCCAAAAGACGACATTCTTCAATACTGAACTAGAGGGAAAAAATATATGCATACATATGTATATGTATTTGCGTACATATACTATGTATAAAAAAAATTAAAATAAATAATAGTTATATTTTCCGTATAATGATTTTTACCATTTATTCCTTTTTTACGCTTGCTTACAAATCGAAAACAGCTTAAATTCTACAATAAAAAATCTAAGTAAGGAAGACATACCTAATGGTTTGCATTCAAAAATAAAATTTTCCTTAACTATCTTGGCTATAAATAAGAAACTTACTCGAAATGATGTTGTTTAAACCGTTTAGATTCATCAAAAGCTAAATTTAAACCACAGAATACAATTTAAACTGAACAAGACGTTTTTTTTTAACCGCTATGATCGAAAGTTAATCGTAACGCAAGAATGTTTAGCGTATGAATAAAAAAAACACTCCTGAAATTGCCAGATTTTAAATTTGTGTTTTTATTGGTAAATATTACTCGTTGTGTTAGTATTTATTTTTTGATAAGTAGTTCCCTGTACGCTGGATTTTTCACCACTCAGCAATTAAAAAATTATTTGAAAACGTTTGCTTTAAAATCGGGAAACCAATTTTGGTGTATTTTGAGAAGGGGAAAAATAATATAATACTTAATAAGAACAATATCTTTAGATCATAGGTATATGCTCAACATTAGTTTACAATCACGTGTTTCTAACGGTACTTCATGACTATGTATTTAGCCCGCTCGCAACATGCACACCAGATAGTCAGGAAACAAAAAAACTTGAAAAGAGATGATTTCAGTTATTTTTTTTTTTTGTTTTATTTGTGGTAATTTGTTGTATTTGCTTACAAACTCCTACAAGTGGTCTTAAATTAGATAAAAATTCGGCATAATTGACATCACTGAAAACATTTCATAATTAAAACATACAAAATTTTTGTAGATTTTTTTTAAAATCAAATTTCATTTAATTTTTGCTTTAAACAATATGATGTTTTAACCAATAACCCTTGAGAACATATTTACTTTATATTTTTTTAGCATTTTAATACACAGTGGTCTTTAATTAACATCAAAAACTACATACTTTTATGGCACTCGAAATCAAAATAACATGTGACTGATTTTGACATTTACGTTCGCATATTTAGCTTGCGTTCGACTTAGGTAAACCCAATTTTGTATGAAAATGCTTTTGTTTTCGTTCGACTTGTCTTTCGAGTGAACGTTCGCTTAAAGTATACTTAGGTAAACCGAAATCAGTTTTCTTTCGCTTAGCATGCGAACGAAAGTATTCTTTCGACATCGGTAAACAGGCTATTAATTATGTATGAAATTGTTAATTTTTTTGACACTCCCACGTTCAAACATAAAAAGGAAATGCAGACTGCGAATTCTTTTAATTTGTCAAAAATATGTTAAATATCATACAAAATTAATAAATCTGTTATTTAGTTTATCAAATATTTATAATCAGCGGGGCACATGATATTCATTCAGGGTTGTCATGGAAACTGATAGTTGTCGGAATCGGATTTAAAAGTGGATGATAAAAGCTTCTGTTTAACAAATTTTAAAATTATACATTTAAAGCTTGATTTCAATATAAGTATTCCAATTAGGAGGTAAAAACAAAATACAAAAAATTATAGATCTGATATATGTATCTCTTATTCATTTTAAAATCCGATTCCGACAGCTCTTATGACAGCCCCGAATACCTGCATTAGTCTACCCTGGGGTTCCTGCAGCTTTAAAAATAACTCAAAAAAAAAAAAATAAAATGGCAACCTATTTTCTCAAAAAAAAAAAAAAAAAAATTTAGCCACACAAATGAATTCATGCAGGTCTTGTACACACATCCATATATATGTATACATTTGTAATTCAAAGCTGGCAACGCTGACATTTCACAAAAGCATCTTTTGGATTAACAAATTCATTACAATAGCAACACCGTTGTTTACATACATACATACAATCATACATAAAAAATACAAACATGCATGTTAGAACTGTGTGCGCATTTTTAATACGTAAAGAAACAGTAGCGGCCACTTTTATTTAATATTTTCTTATATCTACATACAAATACAGTTTTTATATAAAAAAAAACAACAAAAAGTCGTCTTTGCCATTTGTAAAAATGAATCCAACTCTGTGGGTTTTGGTAGCCGTCAAAATTTTTATTGTATTTTGGCTTATTTATTATATATTTGAGAGACGAAAGAAAAAGGGGACGGACAACAATCTTGTCATAACGGAGGAAGGTAATCCAAGTACAAACGTACATATATTTATGTTGTTGAAAAACAAAAATAATGTATTTTTCTTGGAATAGTAAAATCGTATGCAGGTTCACCTGTAACCCACCTTCCCAAGGAATGCAATCATCAACAGTTGTATGCTCAATCGCCAAATATATTGTTAGGAAAGTAAGTAATACTGTAAAAATGTTTAGTTTACTGATTAATATACTTTATTATTTATATTTACTAAATAAGACTATTTTTTTAAGCTTTAGGTCTATTTTTTCGTTTATTTTTTTGCAAAATTTTTTCAATATTTCGCCACTCCGTTGTGTGGCATCATCAGGAGGTTATTTTAGTTAAATATTAAAGTTGTTATTTTGGTTTTAAAATTAGCTTTTGGCTTTTCGAATAACGATTATAATATTAACAAATTTTTAATATAAACTTCAAAATATTTTGTTAAAGAAAATTTACAAAAGTGTACTAAAACTAAAATATTCGAAAATTTAAAAAATGTGTTATTACAAAATTTATACTATTAAAAAATGTATCCATATACCAATATAAGTGTGAATGTCAATTTCAATCTTTTCTAATATACAAAATCCTAATATTAAGAATAATAGTGTTACCAAAAAAGTAATAATATTATTAAGTGTTATACAGAGAAACAACATACAAAAATAAACAAAAAACCACAATACATGCATAAAAGAGTTTTGAAGAATCTAGTTAGTACAATAGTTACAAAATTTTAATATTAGTGTGTATATTAATTTAAGCTGTTCTAATATAAAAGTGTAATGGTAAGAATGCTAGTGTTACTAAAAATAACATTAAGTGTTATATACAAAAAACCAATATACACATAAACCAAAAAAACAATAATACATGTATTAAAAAATGTTTAAAGAAATTAGTTTAACATTGTATGTTTAATATGTATTAATGTAGTTACAAAAGATTAGTATCAGAAGTTTGTGTAATAAAGTGTATTTTTTTTTTTTTTTTTTTTTTTTTTTTTTTTTTTTTTTATTAAATTAACTTATGAATAAAAAACATAAACAGATGTATGTATGCCTAAAAAACCATATTAGTCAAAATTATATATGTGCTTATATAAATCCTATCTCTGTTATTTTTTACATATTAGATGTCTGTAATTCTGGGCAACATTGTCTGTGTCTGCTTTAAAATTAATTCTATGTGTTTTTGGAACGTTAATAATATTTAACATTTCTAACATATATCTACGTTTATAATTACTTTCTTTATCCAATATTGAAACATTCTCAAAGTCTGGGTAGTGATCAAATTCCGAACAATGAGAAGATAACGCTGTTTTCTGTGAACTAGTGTCCCTATATCTCTGGTCAGATTTATGTCCAGCAATTCTTGTTTTAAGTTTATTTTTTGTAGTTCCTACATATACTTTCCTACATTCCTCCCTATCATTTCCCTTGCAAGGTATCTTATAGACTATATTCGCCATATCCAACTTTTGTATTCTATCTTTTGTTTTACTAAATAATTTACCTAAAGTATTGTAAGTCTTAAAGGCCATGCTATACTTCTCACAGTCAAACACTTTTGATCTTTTAACCCTTTCTGTCACTCCTGGTACATAAGTAAATGATTTATAAATCTTCGGTCTCCTTTCATTATTCCGACTATCTGCATTTTGGTCTGTAAATTGATTAATTAATTTAGAAATAAGTCCCCTGGGGAAACTGTTATCCCTTAAAATATTCCAAATAATCCTCTTGTTCTTCCTATGAAATTCGTTGTCACTTATTGTAAGAACCCTTCTCACCAAATTCCTTGCCGTATTTGTGATAACTTGTTTGCTATGCTTAGAATAATAGTTAATTATCCTTCCAGAAGCCGTTGGTTTTTGATACCAATCTACTTTTAAGCCGTTACCTTTACGTATAATTAACGTATCTAAATAAGAAAGTCTTGAATTGTTTTCTTTTTCCATTGTAAACTTAATACTTGGATGAAAACTATTTAAAGTGTCTAACATATACTCACTAGAGGAATCAGAAACAATACAAAATAAATCATCCACATACTTAGTCATAATTCTTGGTTCTATTGTCATTTTCGCAATACAAGTATCCAATAATTCCTCCATAACTAAATCTGCCACTATCGGAGAAGCAGGAGAGCCCATAGGAAGTCCCTTATCCTGTATATATATCCTTCCATCATATTGAAAATATCTGTTGTCCTCAATGCAAAATTTTAAAATCCTTAAAAATAGGTCCTTATCAATATTTGTATACTCCTTAACTTTGTCCCATTTTTCCCTTATGATATCCATAGCCACATTCACTGGAATACTCGGGAAAAGAGAAACTACATCAAATGAAACTAACCTTTCATTGTCCTGTATTTGTTTGTCTTTTATCCTATTCCTAAATTGCAAAGAGTCCTTGACATTATACCTAGACTGATCAGTAATTTTTCTAAGAATGTCTGCTATATATTTACATATACCATAACAGGGAGAATTCACATACGAGCAAATTGGCCTCAAAGGGAAATTTTCCTTATGAATCTTCGGAAGTCCATATAATCTGGGTGCTGTAGCTACATTAGTTTTTAATATGTTTTTTTCCCTAACTGTAATAATTTCCTTCTTAAAAAGTTCTTCAACTAAATCATTATTTGTCTTCTGCAATCTACTTGTCGGATCTTTATTTACTAATCTGTACTGTGTCGTATCACCTACAATATTGTCCATTCTCAAATTATAGTCTTCTTTTTTAATTGCAACAGTACTGTTTCCCTTATCTGCTTTTAAAATAAGTAAATTTTTGTTTTTCTTTAAAAACCTATCTGTTTCATCTACCTTATTTAAAATAAATTTATCCCTGTTCGTTAGTTTAACCTTATTCATATGACTATCTAAAATTGTCGTAAACTTAGTCCTTGCTATTTCCTGGTCTTCCTTTTCCTGTATGGTCTGTATTAAATCCTCTCCCTCAGTTATTAACCTCATAGTCGGTAATTCTTCCTTCCTAACCGGCAAAGCGTGTTTATGCCCTAATGAAAGAGTCCACTGTACATCAGTAGGAATATCCGTATCTGTTTTATTAACAAACCAATTTTTATTTAATCTGATCCCTAATTCTTTCTTTTGCATCAACTCCAAATCATTAAACTTCCTAATATGAGTCGCCTTAACCCTCTCTCTATACGAACAAGATATTCTATCCTCATACGTGAAAAATTCATCTAATTCGTCCGTCGTTAAAAATCTTCTCAAACTATCGGTTATCACCCCCAACTCACCTTGAAACTGTTTCAATATATTGTGCTTTTCTCCAATACAAGCCCTTAAAATTTTGTTTTGAAAATCCAAGATAAATTTCTTAACTGCCTGTTGAATTCTAGGAAATCCTTTTTCCTCAAAAATATTGGATACATTTCTTGTTGAATTCACTATAAATTTTGGGATAATTCCGGCATTTCTGCACCTTATAAGGAATGTTATAGCTGATTTCGTCTTTATTATTTTGTCCCTTATAGTCTTGAACCGATTTATATTGGTTTTAAGGCGTTGATCCTTCTTAAATTTATTGTAACCCATTTTGGATTATCTGTTGTTGTTGCGTGCTCACTTTTTGTTTAATATTCTATTTTTTTCTAGTTTTTTGACCTTTTTAATGTTAATAAATAAGACTATTTTTTTAAGCTTTAGGTCTATTTTTTCGTTTATTTTTTTGCAAAATTTTTTCAATATTTCGCCACTCCGTTGTGTGGCATCATCAGGAGGTTATTTTAGTTAAATATTAAAGTTGTTATTTTGGTTTTAAAATTAGCTTTTGGCTTTTCGAATAACGATTATAATATTAACAAATTTTTAATATAAACTTCAAAATATTTTGTTAAAGAAAATTTACAAAAGTGTACTAAAACTAAAATATTCGAAAATTTAAAAAATGTGTTATTACAAAATTTATACTATTAAAAAATGTATCCATATACCAATATAAGTGTGAATGTCAATTTCAATCTTTTCTAATATACAAAATCCTAATATTAAGAATAATAGTGTTACCAAAAAAGTAATAATATTATTAAGTGTTATACAGAGAAACAACATACAAAAATAAACAAAAAACCACAATACATGCATAAAAGAGTTTTGAAATTTTAAGGGCTTGTATTGGAGAAAAGCACAATATATTGAAACAGTTTCAAGGTGAGTTGGGGGTGATAACCGATAGTTTGAGAAGATTTTTAACGACGGACGAATTAGATGAATTTTTCACGTATGAGGATAGAATATCTTGTTCGTATAGAGAGAGGGTTAAGGCGACTCATATTAGGAAGTTTAATGATTTGGAGTTGATGCAAAAGAAAGAATTAGGGATCAGATTAAATAAAAATTGGTTTGTTAATAAAACAGATACGGATATTCCTACTGATGTACAGTGGACTCTTTCATTAGGGCATAAACACGCTTTGCCGGTTAGGAAGGAAGAATTACCGACTATGAGGTTAATAACTGAGGGAGAGGATTTAATACAGACCATACAGGAAAAGGAAGACCAGGAAATAGCAAGGACTAAGTTTACGACAATTTTAGATAGTCATATGAATAAGGTTAAACTAACGAACAGGGATAAATTTATTTTAAATAAGGTAGATGAAACAGATAGGTTTTTAAAGAAAAACAAAAATTTACTTATTTTAAAAGCAGATAAGGGAAACAGTACTGTTGCAATTAAAAAAGAAGACTATAATTTGAGAATGGACAATATTGTAGGTGATACGACACAGTACAGATTAGTAAATAAAGATCCGACAAGTAGATTGCAGAAGACAAATAATGATTTAGTTGAAGAACTTTTTAAGAAGGAAATTATTACAGTTAGGGAAAAAAACATATTAAAAACTAATGTAGCTACAGCACCCAGATTATATGGACTTCCGAAGATTCATAAGGAAAATTTCCCTTTGAGGCCAATTTGCTCGTATGTGAATTCTCCCTGTTATGGTATATGTAAATATATAGCAGACATTCTTAGAAAAATTACTGATCAGTCTAGGTATAATGTCAAGGACTCTTTGCAATTTAGGAATAGGATAAAAGACAAACAAATACAGGACAATGAAAGGTTAGTTTCATTTGATGTAGTTTCTCTTTTCCCGAGTATTCCAGTGAATGTGGCTATGGATATCATAAGGGAAAAATGGGACAAAGTTAAGGAGTATACAAATATTGATAAGGACCTATTTTTAAGGATTTTAAAATTTTGCATTGAGGACAACAGATATTTTCAATATGATGGAAGGATATATATACAGGATAAGGGACTTCCTATGGGCTCTCCTGCTTCTCCGATAGTGGCAGATTTAGTTATGGAGGAATTATTGGATACTTGTATTGCGAAAATGACAATAGAACCAAGAATTATGACTAAGTATGTGGATGATTTATTTTGTATTGTTTCTGATTCCTCTAGTGAGTATATGTTAGACACTTTAAATAGTTTTCATCCAAGTATTAAGTTTACAATGGAAAAAGAAAACAATTCAAGACTTTCTTATTTAGATACGTTAATTATACGTAAAGGTAACGGCTTAAAAGTAGATTGGTATCAAAAACCAACGGCTTCTGGAAGGATAATTAACTATTATTCTAAGCATAGCAAACAAGTTATCACAAATACGGCAAGGAATTTGGTGAGAAGGGTTCTTACAATAAGTGACAACGAATTTCATAGGAAGAACAAGAGGATTATTTGGAATATTTTAAGGGATAACAGTTTCCCCAGGGGACTTATTTCTAAATTAATTAATCAATTTACAGACCAAAATGCAGATAGTCGGAATAATGAAAGGAGACCGAAGATTTATAAATCATTTACTTATGTACCAGGAGTGACAGAAAGGGTTAAAAGATCAAAAGTGTTTGACTGTGAGAAGTATAGCATGGCCTTTAAGACTTACAATACTTTAGGTAAATTATTTAGTAAAACAAAAGATAGAATACAAAAGTTGGATATGGCGAATATAGTCTATAAGATACCTTGCAAGGGAAATGATAGGGAGGAATGTAGGAAAGTATATGTAGGAACTACAAAAAATAAACTTAAAACAAGAATTGCTGGACATAAATCTGACCAGAGATATAGGGACACTAGTTCACAGAAAACAGCGTTATCTTCTCATTGTTCGGAATTTGATCACTACCCAGACTTTGAGAATGTTTCAATATTGGATAAAGAAAGTAATTATAAACGTAGATATATGTTAGAAATGTTAAATATTATTAACGTTCCAAAAACACATAGAATTAATTTTAAAGCAGACACAGACAATGTTGCCCAGAATTACAGACATCTAATATGTAAAAAATAACAGAGATAGGATTTATATAAGCACATATATAATTTTGACTAATATGGTTTTTTAGGCATACATACATCTGTTTATGTTTTTTATTCATAAGTTAATTTAAAAAAAAAAAAAAAAAAAAAAAAAAAAAAAAAAAAAAATACACTTTATTACACAAACTTCTGATACTAATCTTTTGTAACTACATTAATACATATTAAACATACAATGTTAAACTAATTTCTTTAAACATTTTTTAATACATGTATTATTGTTTTTTTGGTTTATGTGTATATTGGTTTTTTGTATATAACACTTAATGTTATTTTTAGTAACACTAGCATTCTTACCATTACACTTTTATATTAGAACAGCTTAAATTAATATACACACTAATATTAAAATTTTGTAACTATTGTACTAACTAGATTCTTCAAAACTCTTTTATGCATGTATTGTGGTTTTTTGTTTATTTTTGTATGTTGTTTCTCTGTATAACACTTAATAATATTATTACTTTTTTGGTAACACTATTATTCTTAATATTAGGATTTTGTATATTAGAAAAGATTGAAATTGACATTCACACTTATATTGGTATATGGATACATTTTTTAATAGTATAAATTTTGTAATAACACATTTTTTAAATTTTCGAATATTTTAGTTTTAGTACACTTTTGTAAATTTTCTTTAACAAAATATTTTGAAGTTTATATTAAAAATTTGTTAATATTATAATCGTTATTCGAAAAGCCAAAAGCTAATTTTAAAACCAAAATAACAACTTTAATATTTAACTAAAATAACCTCCTGATGATGCCACACAACGGAGTGGCGAAATATTGAAAAAATTTTGCAAAAAAATAAACGAAAAAATAGACCTAAAGCTTAAAAAAATAGTCTTATTTATTAACATTAAAAAGGTCAAAAAACTAGAAAAAAATAGAATATTAAACAAAAAGTGAGCACGCAACAACAACAGATAATCCAAAATGGGTTACAATAAATTTAAGAAGGATCAACGCCTTAAAACCAATATAAATCGGTTCAAGACTATAAGGGACAAAATAATAAAGACGAAATCAGCTATAACATTCCTTATAAGGTGCAGAAATGCCGGAATTATCCCAAAATTTATAGTGAATTCAACAAGAAATGTATCCAATATTTTTGAGGAAAAAGGATTTCCTAGAATTCAACAGGCAGTTAAGAAATTTATCTTGGATTTTCAAAACAAAATTTTAAGGGCTTGTATTGGAGAAAAGCACAATATATTGAAACAGTTTCAAGGTGAGTTGGGGGTGATAACCGATAGTTTGAGAAGATTTTTAACGACGGACGAATTAGATGAATTTTTCACGTATGAGGATAGAATATCTTGTTCGTATAGAGAGAGGGTTAAGGCGACTCATATTAGGAAGTTTAATGATTTGGAGTTGATGCAAAAGAAAGAATTAGGGATCAGATTAAATAAAAATTGGTTTGTTAATAAAACAGATACGGATATTCCTACTGATGTACAGTGGACTCTTTCATTAGGGCATAAACACGCTTTGCCGGTTAGGAAGGAAGAATTACCGACTATGAGGTTAATAACTGAGGGAGAGGATTTAATACAGACCATACAGGAAAAGGAAGACCAGGAAATAGCAAGGACTAAGTTTACGACAATTTTAGATAGTCATAGGAATAAGGTTAAACTAACGAACAGGGATAAATTTATTTTAAATAAGGTAGATGAAACAGATAGGTTTTTAAAGAAAAACAAAAATTTACTTATTTTAAAAGCAGATAAGGGAAACAGTACTGTTGCAATTAAAAAAGAAGACTATAATTTGAGAATGGACAATATTGTAGGTGATACGACACAGTACAGATTAGTAAATAAAGATCCGACAAGTAGATTGCAGAAGACAAATAATGATTTAGTTGAAGAACTTTTTAAGAAGGAAATTATTACAGTTAGGGAAAAAAACATATTAAAAACTAATGTAGCTACAGCACCCAGATTATATGGACTTCCGAAGATTCATAAGGAAAATTTCCCTTTGAGGCCAATTTGCTCGTATGTGAATTCTCCCTGTTATGGTATATGTAAATATATAGCAGACATTCTTAGAAAAATTACTGATCAGTCTAGGTATAATGTCAAGGACTCTTTGCAATTTAGGAATAGGATAAAAGACAAACAAATACAGGACAATGAAAGGTTAGTTTCATTTGATGTAGTTTCTCTTTTCCCGAGTATTCCAGTGAATGTGGCTATGGATATCATAAGGGAAAAATGGGACAAAGTTAAGGAGTATACAAATATTGATAAGGACCTATTTTTAAGGATTTTAAAATTTTGCATTGAGGACAACAGATATTTTCAATATGATGGAAGGATATATATACAGGATAAGGGACTTCCTATGGGCTCTCCTGCTTCTCCGATAGTGGCAGATTTAGTTATGGAGGAATTATTGGATACTTGTATTGCGAAAATGACAATAGAACCAAGAATTATGACTAAGTATGTGGATGATTTATTTTGTATTGTTTCTGATTCCTCTAGTGAGTATATGTTAGACACTTTAAATAGTTTTCATCCAAGTATTAAGTTTACAATGGAAAAAGAAAACAATTCAAGACTTTCTTATTTAGATACGTTAATTATACGTAAAGGTAACGGCTTAAAAGTAGATTGGTATCAAAAACCAACGGCTTCTGGAAGGATAATTAACTATTATTCTAAGCATAGCAAACAAGTTATCACAAATACGGCAAGGAATTTGGTGAGAAGGGTTCTTACAATAAGTGACAACGAATTTCATAGGAAGAACAAGAGGATTATTTGGAATATTTTAAGGGATAACAGTTTCCCCAGGGGACTTATTTCTAAATTAATTAATCAATTTACAGACCAAAATGCAGATAGTCGGAATAATGAAAGGAGACCGAAGATTTATAAATCATTTACTTATGTACCAGGAGTGACAGAAAGGGTTAAAAGATCAAAAGTGTTTGACTGTGAGAAGTATAGCATGGCCTTTAAGACTTACAATACTTTAGGTAAATTATTTAGTAAAACAAAAGATAGAATACAAAAGTTGGATATGGCGAATATAGTCTATAAGATACCTTGCAAGGGAAATGATAGGGAGGAATGTAGGAAAGTATATGTAGGAACTACAAAAAATAAACTTAAAACAAGAATTGCTGGACATAAATCTGACCAGAGATATAGGGACACTAGTTCACAGAAAACAGCGTTATCTTCTCATTGTTCGGAATTTGATCACTACCCAGACTTTGAGAATGTTTCAATATTGGATAAAGAAAGTAATTATAAACGTAGATATATGTTAGAAATGTTAAATATTATTAACGTTCCAAAAACACATAGAATTAATTTTAAAGCAGACACAGACAATGTTGCCCAGAATTACAGACATCTAATATGTAAAAAATAACAGAGATAGGATTTATATAAGCACATATATAATTTTGACTAATATGGTTTTTTAGGCATACATACATCTGTTTATGTTTTTTATTCATAAGTTAATTTAAAAAAAAAAAAAAAAAAAAAAAAAAAAAAAAAAAAAAAAAAAAAAAAAAAAAAAAAAAAAAAAAAAAATACACTTTATTACACAAACTTCTGATACTAATCTTTTGTAACTACATTAATACATATTAAACATACAATGTTAAACTAATTTCTTTAAACATTTTTTAATACATGTATTATTGTTTTTTTGGTTTATGTGTATATTGGTTTTTTGTATATAACACTTAATGTTATTTTTAGTAACACTAGCATTCTTACCATTACACTTTTATATTAGAACAGCTTAAATTAATATACACACTAATATTAAAATTTTGTAACTATTGTACTAACTAGATTCTTCAAAACTCTTTTATGCATGTATTGTGGTTTTTTGTTTATTTTTGTATGTTGTTTCTCTGTATAACACTTAATAATATTATTACTTTTTTGGTAACACTATTATTCTTAATATTAGGATTTTGTATATTAGAAAAGATTGAAATTGACATTCACACTTATATTGGTATATGGATACATTTTTTAATAGTATAAATTTTGTAATAACACATTTTTTAAATTTTCGAATATTTTAGTTTTAGTACACTTTTGTAAATTTTCTTTAACAAAATATTTTGAAGTTTATATTAAAAATTTGTTAATATTATAATCGTTATTCGAAAAGCCAAAAGCTAATTTTAAAACCAAAATAACAACTTTAATATTTAACTAAAATAACCTCCTGATGATGCCACACAACGGAGTGGCGAAATATTGAAAAAATTTTGCAAAAAAATAAACGAAAAAATAGACCTAAAGCTTAAAAAAATAGTCTTATTTATTAACATTAAAAAGGTCAAAAAACTAGAAAAAAATAGAATATTAAACAAAAAGTGAGCACGCAACAACAACAGATAATCCAAAATGGGTTACAATAAATTTAAGAAGGATCAACGCCTTAAAACCAATATAAATCGGTTCAAGACTATAAGGGACAAAATAATAAAGACGAAATCAGCTATAACATTCCTTATAAGGTGCAGAAATGCCGGAATTATCCCAAAATTTATAGTGAATTCAACAAGAAATGTATCCAATATTTTTGAGGAAAAAGGATTTCCTAGAATTCAACAGGCAGTTAAGAAATTTATCTTGGATTTTCAAAACAAAATTTTAAGGGCTTGTATTGGAGAAAAGCACAATATATTGAAACAGTTTCAAGGTGAGTTGGGGGTGATAACCGATAGTTTGAGAAGATTTTTAACGACGGACGAATTAGATGAATTTTTCACGTATGAGGATAGAATATCTTGTTCGTATAGAGAGAGGGTTAAGGCGACTCATATTAGGAAGTTTAATGATTTGGAGTTGATGCAAAAGAAAGAATTAGGGATCAGATTAAATAAAAATTGGTTTGTTAATAAAACAGATACGGATATTCCTACTGATGTACAGTGGACTCTTTCATTAGGGCATAAACACGCTTTGCCGGTTAGGAAGGAAGAATTACCGACTATGAGGTTAATAACTGAGGGAGAGGATTTAATACAGACCATACAGGAAAAGGAAGACCAGGAAATAGCAAGGACTAAGTTTACGACAATTTTAGATAGTCATATGAATAAGGTTAAACTAACGAACAGGGATAAATTTATTTTAAATAAGGTAGATGAAACAGATAGGTTTTTAAAGAAAAACAAAAATTTACTTATTTTAAAAGCAGATAAGGGAAACAGTACTGTTGCAATTAAAAAAGAAGACTATAATTTGAGAATGGACAATATTGTAGGTGATACGACACAGTACAGATTAGTAAATAAAGATCCGACAAGTAGATTGCAGAAGACAAATAATGATTTAGTTGAAGAACTTTTTAAGAAGGAAATTATTACAGTTAGGGAAAAAAACATATTAAAAACTAATGTAGCTACAGCACCCAGATTATATGGACTTCCGAAGATTCATAAGGAAAATTTCCCTTTGAGGCCAATTTGCTCGTATGTGAATTCTCCCTGTTATGGTATATGTAAATATATAGCAGACATTCTTAGAAAAATTACTGATCAGTCTAGGTATAATGTCAAGGACTCTTTGCAATTTAGGAATAGGATAAAAGACAAACAAATACAGGACAATGAAAGGTTAGTTTCATTTGATGTAGTTTCTCTTTTCCCGAGTTTTCCAGTGAATGTGGCTATGGATATCATAAGGGAAAAATGGGACAAAGTTAAGGAGTATACAAATATTGATAAGGACCTATTTTTAAGGATTTTAAAATTTTGCATTGAGGACAACAGATATTTTCAATATGATGGAAGGATATATATACAGGATAAGGGACTTCCTATGGGCTCTCCTGCTTCTCCGATAGTGGCAGATTTAGTTATGGAGGAATTATTGGATACTTGTATTGCGAAAATGACAATAGAACCAAGAATTATGACTAAGTATGTGGATGATTTATTTTGTATTGTTTCTGATTCCTCTAGTGAGTATATGTTAGACACTTTAAATAGTTTTCATCCAAGTATTAAGTTTACAATGGAAAAAGAAAACAATTCAAGACTTTCTTATTTAGATACGTTAATTATACGTAAAGGTAACGGCTTAAAAGTAGATTGGTATCAAAAACCAACGGCTTCTGGAAGGATAATTAACTATTATTCTAAGCATAGCAAACAAGTTATCACAAATACGGCAAGGAATTTGGTGAGAAGGGTTCTTACAATAAGTGACAACGAATTTCATAGGAAGAACAAGAGGATTATTTGGAATATTTTAAGGGATAACAGTTTCCCCAGGGGACTTATTTCTAAATTAATTAATCAATTTACAGACCAAAATGCAGATAGTCGGAATAATGAAAGGAGACCGAAGATTTATAAATCATTTACTTATGTACCAGGAGTGACAGAAAGGGTTAAAAGATCAAAAGTGTTTGACTGTGAGAAGTATAGCATGGCCTTTAAGACTTACAATACTTTAGGTAAATTATTTAGTAAAACAAAAGATAGAATACAAAAGTTGGATATGGCGAATATAGTCTATAAGATACCTTGCAAGGGAAATGATAGGGAGGAATGTAGGAAAGTATATGTAGGAACTACAAAAAATAAACTTAAAACAAGAATTGCTGGACATAAATCTGACCAGAGATATAGGGACACTAGTTCACAGAAAACAGCGTTATCTTCTCATTGTTCGGAATTTGATCACTACCCAGACTTTGAGAATGTTTCAATATTGGATAAAGAAAGTAATTATAAACGTAGATATATGTTAGAAATGTTAAATATTATTAACGTTCCAAAAACACATAGAATTAATTTTAAAGCAGACACAGACAATGTTGCCCAGAATTACAGACATCTAATATGTAAAAAATAACAGAGATAGGATTTATATAAGCACATATATAATTTTGACTAATATGGTTTTTTAGGCATACATACATCTGTTTATGTTTTTTATTCATAAGTTAATTTAAAAAAAAAAAAAAAAAAAAAAAAAAAAAAAAAAAAAAAAAAAAAAAAAAAAAAAAAAAAAAAAAATACACTTTATTACACAAACTTCTGATACTAATCTTTTGTAACTACATTAATACATATTAAACATACAATGTTAAACTAATTTCTTTAAACATTTTTTAATACATGTATTATTGTTTTTTTGGTTTATGTGTATATTGGTTTTTTGTATATAACACTTAATGTTATTTTTAGTAACACTAGCATTCTTACCATTACACTTTTATATTAGAACAGCTTAAATTAATATACACACTAATATTAAAATTTTGTAACTATTGTACTAACTAGATTCTTCAAAACTCTTTTATGCATGTATTGTGGTTTTTTGTTTATTTTTGTATGTTGTTTCTCTGTATAACACTTAATAATATTATTACTTTTTTGGTAACACTATTATTCTTAATATTAGGATTTTGTATATTAGAAAAGATTGAAATTGACATTCACACTTATATTGGTATATGGATACATTTTTTAATAGTATAAATTTTGTAATAACACATTTTTTAAATTTTCGAATATTTTAGTTTTAGTACACTTTTGTAAATTTTCTTTAACAAAATATTTTGAAGTTTATATTAAAAATTTGTTAATATTATAATCGTTATTCGAAAAGCCAAAAGCTAATTTTAAAACCAAAATAACAACTTTAATATTTAACTAAAATAACCTCCTGATGATGCCACACAACGGAGTGGCGAAATATTGAAAAAATTTTGCAAAAAAATAAACGAAAAAATAGACCTAAAGCTTAAAAAAATAGTCTTATTTATTAACATTAAAAAGGTCAAAAAACTAGAAAAAAATAGAATTTATATTTACTGATTAATATACATACTTAAATTTTTTAACGTTATGGACATTCATAAACAGCAATTTGTGTGCTAAATCTTTATACCTGCTCGCCTTTACATACATGAATATGTACATACATATTGGAAATACCTACAGTGGTGAACACAAACAAGTCCATACGTACGTACATGTTTTTTCTTTGTGCGAACTTAATATTGCATAAGATTGGAAATAATAAAACTAACTTGATAATTTATATACCCCTGTATTTTATTGAGCAATCTTTAACCATCCTTATGTTTTAAAACAAACAATTTACCCACTACTTCTACATAAGAGCATTAGTACTATAAACATTCAAAAGTAAAATTTCAATGGTTTTGTATACAATCTTAATCTAGAATATCTAATTTGTTATGTACAAATTTCTCAATGGTTGCCGAAGCCGGTCAATTTCATGTAAAACGGCCCAAAATGGGAAAAACCTCTTTTCCTTAATAAAAAAAAGTCGATGAATTTATGCCTAAGAGATCGAAACATAAATTAATTGGTTCATATTTTATTTTTATCTATTTCGCAAGAGTTAAAAATGATCACATACTGAAAAATTGTCTCTTCTTTTTTTACGTTTTAATGAAAATTTTACACTCGTCACATATTTTAAAAGGATTAAAAACACTTTAACCAACTGCCGTGAAAATTCAAAAAATTAAAACCCCTTCTAAAGACTATTTTACACAACCCAATCTTAAAATCAAAATTACTTGATATTTAAATTTATAAGATTACATCCGTCACAGTCTTCAAGAGGTCATTGTGAGCAGAAATTTTGTTCTTTTAGTAGCTACTTACTATAAATCGCCTAAAAACATAATATCCTTGGAAATCATAACTTTTTTAAATTAAATTAAATACAACATGGATTTCGCAAAGGTCGCTCTTCTGCAACAAATTTGCTGCACTTAACCTCTGTTATCAACCAAGGCTTTACGCAGGGACAATATACGGATGTTATACATATATACTGATTTTCTCTGGCTGATTTTAGTAAGGCTTTCGATAGGGTAAACCCAGACCTTTTATTAACAAAATTGAATATGATGGAATTCTTCATTCTTTAGCTGAATAAAACATAATTTTAAGTTCACTTACAATTTTTTATTTACAGCATACAGCCCTCCACTGGAATTGGAGATCCACAACTGAATATAAAACCTTCAAAGTAAAATATGACTAGAAGAAACATATAAAAAGATTTTTAAAGCACAAATCTTACGTGAAAGAACTTCATTAGAGTAAAAAATTATTGATTCCAATATCATTTTCTACTCATATTGCTTATAAACTTATTTGTAACAATTTTTTTATAATATTGCTTTTTGACTAATGGTAACCAATAAATGTGATGCATATTTATATATTTACTGAAAAAACATTAATAAATATATTATTTTAAATAATGTGCATTTGTTTGCTTGTGTTGTATTGGATTATAACACTAAATCAGAAACCTTCACAACCTTCACAAATCAACACCAGGTGGTCTCGTCCGGGAGGAGAACTTTTGACTCCCCTACTTTTTTCTTTTTTATATATGGAGTTTGACAATAGGGTGGGAAAATAATTTGAACCAAATTGTCAAACTCCACATATAAAAAAGAAAAAAAGTAAGGGAGTCAAAAATTCTCCTCCCGGGCGAGACCACCTGGTATTGATTTCACCATGATGCCGGTCGTCATTTGTAGAAATTCTTTGTTAGAGAAAAAAGTTGGCCTTGTCAAAGACAGGGCTAATACGAAAACCTTAATACTTTTTTCTTGAAGATTGAGGCGAAGGATTTATGTCTAAACGTTAGTGTAGTTTTAAACATTAACATAAACAAAGTACTAAATGGGAAAAGAGGCATAACCATAAATCTGGAGTCTCTAATTTAATATATGTATGTAAAACTGTACAAGAAACACGTTAAAAATGTTTTTTTGTTTACATTGATTTCATATTTCTAGAATTAAAATCTCAAAAAAAAATCTACCAAAAATTGGAAAAAGTACTTAATTCGTCTTTGTATACTAATAATCTTAAAAAAACTGAAAAACAAAATATCAAAAAAGTACTTATTGCCCAGTTAGTTGACTTTCGGCCTTAATCGGCGCACTATGGTCGAAAAATCACTTTTCTTGGCCAAAACTATTAAAACTTAAAAAACGGAATTTTTAACTGGAATTTGAGTTTGCAGTATATTTTAAGTATTTTTGTATAAAATAAAAAATTTTTTTGTAAAAAATTAGCAACATTAAAATTTAAATTTAAAAAAAAAATTTTCACATACAATTTTTTTTCTTTTCTTTCTGAGTTTTTATTTTTTTTTAGTTCTAAATGAGAAAATATACGGTACTTACGAGTAAATATGTTCTTTCTGGAAATTGAAAATATGATTTTCACACGTATTTGCGAAAATATTAAAATTTTATTAAACTCTTTAATTTAAATACGTTTCACTCGTGACAAAAGACATGAATCAGAATTTCGTGATGTACTTTAATCAAGTTAAGATTGCTTATATTGAGATTGACCGGAGCTGCTGTCAAAACCGTAGCTAAATATCATTTCTGTTGATACGAAGTTACCCGTAATTGTCGCAAATACTTCCTTTTATTAGTGCGTCCTTATTTTTTCCTTTCTTCTGCTGGGTCAAACAAATATCAAAAACTGCTGAATTCTGTAAACAAATTACGACTGAAAAAAAATTTACTCAAAAACCGCAAAAAACCGCAAATCGAGATAAACATTTTCAAAAACTAAACACTTCAAAGTAATTTTGGTTTTTAATCTTATGCTTAACACTCCTAAACAAAATGTGTTAAGCTTACTCAAACTTAAAAAATAAAATAAATTCCAAAAGGTTAAAGACTTTTGCAAAAAGTTATTTTATTTTTTTGAGTATTCAATTTCTGAGTATTATATTTTACAAAATTAATAAACTTACCATCACCTTCGTTCTCCATTTGAACTTTTATTTAACACGCGTTGTTTTCAGCATTTACAAGCAAATGAAATAAGCTTTATAAAACACCGAACGCAATTCTGTTTACAAATGAAGCAAACAAATTCAACTTCGATGACTCACCGAATAACGGTGAATTGCATATTACAATAACAAAATTAATTTTTGGTTGTTTTAGAGTGTTGACTACTAGATTTTGAAAACAAAAACATATTTCGTGAGTGTAAACATTTTGACTTTTGGCCAACGAAATGAAATTTCCGACCACAGTGCGGCGTCCATAGCCTATTTTTCATGTTTCTATAATTAAGTTCTCCAAAAATGCAAAAAAAGGCACAAAATTGGAATAAGTACCAAAAAGTTGAGCGCGGTGGAACAAATGGATGCTCTTTAGTGCTGGCTAACAATAGAGCCGTTAATTAAAAAAAATGCAAAATCAACACCCCGCTATTCACATACACTTTATAATTATATTTTCAAAAGCAACGCGATACGAATAACTGAAGAAGTTGTTTCCTTTGTCAAGAACGGATTTTTTTTAACCCCTATTCGAAAAGGCTGATACTCAACAAGTTGAGTTGATTCACGTTTCCATTTTGCATTTTTAAATTAATAAAGAGTAAATAGCAAAGGCTTTGCAAAAGATATACTTATCTCAATAAAGAAATAAAAATAGTCTTCCAAAACTATTTCGCTAAAAGGATCCTCAGCACCTTTGAGTTAATTTACAGACTTCTTATCTTAGACAGACAATTCAAATTGCATTTTACAGGTTGAAAATTTTTAAATATATTATAAAAAACTTTTATAAATTGAGCCCAAGTCCAACAGCCAAATAATAATTAATAGTACGAACAGTTGTTTTTAAAACCTTAAATAATCAAGCTGCTCATATTTTTATTTCCCGGGATTTCGCTAAAAAAAAATCCCAGAAGAGCGTACACTAAATTTAATTGGAACTCTCGAGACGAGAAATCCTGGAAAGCCCTAACTTTAAACCATACTAACTTTAAGCAGGCTTAAAACTGTCAATACATTGTTTGTGAAAAAAATTATGCATTTTTATTATGTATTTTTAGGTAAAATCAAGTTACTAAACACAGTTTGGTTGAAATCCGTCCTTTTTTATTTGGAAGTAATATCACAAAATTAAAGCTAATAATAATAATAGTAAAAATATGTTTATATTTAAGTTAGGAAGTTAATACAAATGTCTATACGGCACAGTTCTGTAAATTAAATCAATATAAAAAAGTGTTTTTATTTTACTATACTTTGAAAACGAATAAAATTATTTGATATTAAATATTTTTAGTTTGTTTTAAGCTAGGGATTGACTCGGATTTGATCTTTAAAACACACCCCTTAATTTGAGTTATAGCCGCTAAAAACGGGCTGCCATCTTTTAATGACTTTCGTTGCTTGTTTATTAATTCATTTATTCGTTTTATTATTTATGATTTTTTTTACATGTTATATACATATCAATATGTAAGTATTTGTAAATTGTTTGTAGTTAAAAAAGAAACTAAATCTTACCTTCACTTAAAATATATAAGTTGTTTTGTTTTTTGGAATACTTGGTAACACATTTTTCGTAGTAAGCGAATAAAAAAATAAAAAGTATATAAAAAAATTACTTTAAAGCATTTGGATATAAACAAACATATATGATGTACGTAGGTATATGCATACATATATGCCTTAATAATACAACAAATATTTTGATCTTTATAATTTACACCCTATGGCCATATTCAGCTTCAGTTTTTAAATAAGTCTTGTATGAACTAAAGTTTCCTCTTGTATTTGTAAGTCGTTGGTTGTTTCTAGCGTATATGGGAAAATAATATTGACGAAACAATTTTTTTTTTTTACATGGAATAGTTAGGATTAAAGGGTGGTTGCTTTTCATAAACAGCATTATTTTGTTGTCCAACACCGGCAACGCTTACAGCAACATCATAAGGTGGTGGATTCATATTAACTGCTGGCAATGTGGGATAGGGAGCCACATGAGTTTGAACACTGTGAAAAACGGAAATGCGAATTACAAAAAGGAAAAATAAAACAAAATAAATATATTAACCGTACCCAGCTGCTGGTGGTTGACCTATGGGCATAGGCATATTTGTTGGAGCCCTGTAAAAAGAAAATGAAGAATTGAATTAAGTACTTTTTTGATATTAAATATATCTTTGTTTAATTTTGTCGAACAATTTTTGAGAAGTTGTATTCATATACTCAACATTGGGCTCCCAATTTAACTATAAAGACGTTTTTGAACTCAACAGTTAAGTAAATTGAATAAAATTTTTAAAAAGATTAATATTTGGTGTCTTCTTTTTTGAAACAGAGCTCGGTCTTTTGTTCGTGTGCAATGCGAAATTTGTCAAAAAAAAAAAAAAAATCAATGATGTACTTAAAGTGAGCGCAATATTCGGCTGTGCCTTAACATTGGTCTTTTTGTATCCCCAGTGATCGGATCCAGATAAGTTGCATTTAAAAATTAAACATTAAAAGAAAACTACATTGTAGCAGGTTTAAGGCCAATATATATAATAGTTTCAAAATCTGTCATTCCGTTTGTAATTTCTACAACAATCATTTAAGACCTCACAAAGTATAAATATTTTCGGTCCTTACAATCAGGAAGGTGGATTTAGCCATGTACGTCTGTTAAAATCAAGTTTCCGGAGCCAAGTCAAATCCGAAGATGTTTTGGGTTCAAACTATCAGAAATATTCCTAAGCATATCACTATTTAAAATCAGCAAAATTGGTTCACAACGGATCAAGATAAAAGGATTAAGCCCATGCCAAAGTCAATCAGCAATTTTTGGTTAAGCCGCGCCGACATGTATCGGATTTAAAACTGAGCCGGCCAGCACCCAGCAGCCGATTATATCAGCTAAGCTACTCCAATTTGTTCTAGATGCGGTAGAAGATTATTCATTTTTTGAAAAAATTTATTTTGTAGGGAAGTAAAAAAAAATGTTGAGAGTAAAAGAACTAATCGTATTCGTATCCGAAAAATAATGGCAGTCGGACATACAAGGTGGGCCAAAAGAAGTCACCCGATGTTGCTTGGCTCTCATTTGTTCTCTAAATAAAAAACTTTGATTCTGTTTTTGGATTATGTTTATTTGAACCTTTAGAACTAAATTGGTCAGGTCGAGAAAATGATATCGGCCAAATGGGTGCCTTCACAATTGATTGCTATATAGGCTCACTTCGGCGAGAACTTCGCGCGACAGATTCTCCCACTCATGTCACATTATGTCCCTCGGGGCTTTTAGGGTGTCTGGCTTATTTACGTAAACACGGGACTTCAAAAAACCCCAAAAAAAAAAAGAAGAACGGTTAAAGCGGACATTTTTGCGGGCCAATGTAAATCGGCAAAATGAGAGATGAAGCGACCCGAGAACTCCGCCTTCAGAATATCGGTTGTAAATCGCGCAGTTTGTGCCGTTTCTCTGCCGTGTTAGAATCACATGTCCTTTAGCCCTAAATCGTTCAATTGCGGCAGAAAAAAACTCGGCTAACATTGCCCTATAGCACGCCCCGTCCCCTGTAATCGTTTGACCAGCCGCGTCCTCAAAAAAAATGAACCGATGACTCCTATGGCGTGAGCAGCGCACCATGCAGTCACTTTGGGCAGGTGTAATGGCTCCTCATGCACCACTCGTGGATTTTCGTTGCCTCAAAAGCGACAGTTTTGCTTGTTCACGTACCCGCTGAAATGGAAATGAGCTTCATCGTTAAAAATGAATTTGGTTAAAAAATCGTCCACTTCGGCCTCGAGATTGAGGATGGCAGGGCGTAGGGTACACGCGTTTTGCGGTCGACAGGCAGCAGCTGATGCACGGACTGGATTTTGTACGGCAACATGAGCAGGTTTTTGAACAAAATTCGCGAGGCGCAGCGTCTGGTAGATGTTTCTGGCGACAGCTCGACATCCTAGCCAACAGCGGCGATATTCTTGGCAGAAAGGGCGCTCCGGGTCCGGCAACTCCTGGCAGCGTCTCGTGTGGTCTTGCTCTTAGAGGTTAATGGCCAAACGGCGCAGTGTTTGCGCAGCCGGTGTCAGACGACCGGGGATTTGGCGACGGAATTCGCGCTGCGCTTACGCCAAAAACGAATTTTTACTCAAAAAATAGACACGATTATTCCGCGTTCTTGGGGAGTGTATAGCTCCATGGCTTGTTCACATCTGTCTAGTTCACAAATGTCAAAACAGATTTGACACTGGCCGCCATTTGCAAAAAAAAGAGCGTCTTCAAAAAGGGTGATTTCTTTTGGCCCACCTTGTACATTTTAACACTCTAGTACAGACATTGTCAAATTAAATTTTTTTGGACGCGTCATACATATACGACAAATATCCTCCTAATTAAGAGGTGTGCGTTAAATAAAACAACAACTTACCCTTGAACTGGATATGGAGCCGCATACACCTGAGTACGATATGTTGTTGTTGTGGTACTAACAGGCATTTGTGTCACTGGATAACCACCAGGTGCAGTATGTGTAGTTGAAGTAACAACAACAGGTGCTAAAAAGTTAGAAATTAGTCTTATCAGTAATAACACAGATTTTTTTATTTGTATGTACATATTATTTTTAATATTTTATAATAATATATAAACAATAAAATTATCAGATGACGGGAGAGGGGACGTGACAATCTACGTTGATAGTCAGGGCGCGCTTAGGGCTCTAGAGGGACATTATTTCAGGTCTAGACTCGTAAGCGACTGCAGACGTGCTCTTCGGGCGATCATTGGGACACACAGGGTCAGGCTCTGCTGGGTTCCGGGTCATTATGACGTTTCCGGCAATGAGATTGCCGATGAACTGGCAAGGAAGGGATCGGCCCGGGATATTGAACTCAGTTGTGAGCCAGTGAGGCCAACACTTAGTTTCTGTTATGGACTGATAGGGACTTGGATAATGGACAAGGTGGGCCAAGTCGAAGGGACAGGGCTGATTGCAGGACCTCTAGACTTTTATGGCCCAGGCTGGACAGGAGGGGCACTGACCTGCTGCTCAAGGAGAGCAGGGGGGTTCTGAGGTGCATTGTTGGGACTCTCACAGGATATTGCGATGTGAGATATAGGACGAACAAATGAGACAGGAACTCTCCAGATTTCTGCAGGGTATGCGGAGACGAGGAGGAGATAGAGACGGTAGAACACCTTATCTGTCACTGCCCTGGGCTGCAGATTCGCCGACAGAGGTGGTTTGGAAGACGCTTCTTAGATGGACTTGGTAAGATCCCTGGCAGTGGGCTGGGGAGCATCAGAGGTTTCATTAAGGGGGTTGAGTGGCTAGGCAGATAGGCGATTCAGGGCCTTTGACTATTGACTTTCTTAGACATCTTTCGGACGGTACACTTGCTTTCTTTATCCTCATCCTTACCTACAAAATGTTTGACTTTATTTTTTCTTCTTGACTTTTTTCTAAAGAGATTTACAATGGGCCTGATGGCCTTCGAGTGGAGGTGGCGAGTTTGGACTTGCTACTACCCTTCGTAACCTAACCTAACCTAACTATCAGATATTTTTGAGGGCACTAACAACACTGTGAAATTTTACGGTGCATAAAATACAATAAATATTGCCTTAAATAGAGTAAGTTTTTAGAAAAACACTTCATCCTCAAAATATTCAACATTAAAAAAAAAATGCAAAAAATCTTACATATTTTTCGAGTAACGAAAACACCATAGGTTATCGCCCATGTTCTGACTCTCACGCGATTGTCAAATCACATGCGATTTGTAAATCGCAAAAATTTTTTTTGCATGTTCTGTAGTTCACGCGTTTTTTTTTTGCGTTTTGTTTTTTTTTTCGATGATGTATTCGAAAATAAAAACATGTTTCTTTTAAAAATACAAAACAAAAAACCAAGGAATATATAACAAATTGTACATATTTCTGCAACAACATTTTTTCTTTCTTGTTTTCCAATAAAGTTCATACATAAAAAAAAGTAAGCAACTGAAAAATGACAGTTTTTTAAAATTTAATTTTTATTGAGACTGTTTACAAAAAATAAAACAAATTGTGAAAATTATAACAAAATCCCCATATATTATAATTATGCATAGTTTGATTGGCTGTTTTTAACCTAGTTTGGGCAAAAAACATCGGTTCACCTCATCTACCTCTTACGATTTAAAGTCGCAAACTTTCTTGCGATTGTGAACTTCAGAACACCTGTTATGCGATTTCAAATCGCATCGCCAATATTTTGCGAAATGCGATTGTCAGAACATGGGCGTATATTTAAAAAGAAAAAAATGGACAAAAATTTAATATTTAATAAGTTCATTCGTTTACTCAAAGTTTTTAAAAGTTTTTGAATATTTTTACTGGATTGCGTTCGTTTACACAAAATCCAGTAAATGAGAACACAAATTGAGAGCGCAAAGTGACATTTGTCTTACTGAGTATTTAAAAATTTTTACTGGACAAAATTTTACTAGTAAAAATTACTAGTAAAATAAAACATATGTTTTCTGATGTAAACAAAATAAATGAAAAAACAAACAGCTAACAAATTGAATAACGAAAAAAATTAAAGTGGAACAGCTAAGAGATATACATAGCTAGTACTTTAAGTTTAGGGCTAAGTTTTGCAAAATGCAGTATTGTATCTAATAGAATCGTCATCTGAAAGCGAAGATGTGATATAATTTTGTTTAAAATGTTAAAAAAGGCCAAGATTTTTTCACCCTAACTTGGGTTTGAGAAAGGAAAGAGTATTACGCAATTCTGTTAAAAGCTGTTTAGTTTCGAACACATTTTAGAATATCCAAATCAATTTTGTTGCGGCTTTTTCTTCTTAATATTTACTTTTTTTTAAGTTAAAAAGTGCTGAATACTTTGGTACTCGGTGCAGTAAATTATTACCCAAAATTAAATATTCGTGTTTTTTTTATTGACGCTAAGTCTTTCCCTAGCAGTCTGAGACTCAACTTAAATTATACCGACAGACTCAGAATCACTTCCTTATCCAATTTAAGCATATCTGTCTGGCTGGGTGTCCATATATTCATGTGCTCAAAGTAAAGGTAGCATTTCTGAAAAAAAAAATTTGCCATAGGGTGAATGGTGGCGATCGTAATAGACTTTAACCCCAAAACCAAGTTAACTCCACTGACAAAAGTCAGCTTGTTTTTGCTTAAAAAAATTTAATGCATTTTTGAGTAATCAAAAAATTGCAATATATTTTAATCTATCAGCTGTTTTGAGTAGGTAAACTTTTTGTTAAAGTTTTCCGTTCGCGTACTTTTTACTTAAAAAAGTTTAAGTGAGAGAAATTTGGTAAAATTACTCAGTATTTGCTAAGTTACTGGACTTTACTGGGAAAGTAAACGAATGAACCTTATAAATATTTAATAATGTTATAAGTTTAGAGCTTTTAAACTATAATATAGATATGGTTTTAATTGAAGTAGTTTTTTAATTTGCTACGTTTAATTTGTAAGCAGAATGGTCGGGTCTAGCAAAGCGGGCCGGATAAAGCTAGTTTACAATAAATGCGTATTTTCCACCTAAAATAACTTCACCAGTGCACTAGTATTACACGTTCAATTCGCCTTGCCCCTCTCACTTGAAACACAATTGTCAAATATTATCAAGGTTTTACTCGATCGATAATGTAGTTAAATGCTTTTGCTTTTACTATAAACCAAGTTTTAAAATCCTAAAAGATGTTATAAGGTTTGTGCGTTTTCCACGTTTTCTATAACAATGGCGCCTATTGTAATCCAAGTAAAATTTGTTCTAGATTTACCATTTCGAGCACTTCTTTTTCTTGTTAAAAACACTGCTATTGAAGTTAGAAAAAACACCAAAATACTAAATGTTACTGCGATTAATATTGTCAAATTCATTATAATTTTAAATATTTTACACAAGTAAAAAAGTAACTAAATTTATACGAGCACTTATTATTTTCTAAATGTAAGTTAAAATATCCACAAATATTAAAATTTATTTGCGTTTTACAAAAAAAAAAATTAGTTTTTGTTGATAACAAAACAATATCAAATAAAAATGCACAGGAATCGCTTTAAGATAAAGAAAAAATATAAACAACAAATAGGTAGTAAATAAAGATAATTAAGCAGGGCAACCAAAGATATTCAAAATCGTATTTTGTTTATGTGTGTCGTATTAACCTATAATGTTGTTATTGATCCATTTCAGAACTTTTGCACAATTTTGGCATCGATTTCTTAGGGCTAGGTTTTTTTTAATTAAGGTGTTTAAAGTGTTTAATTGAAATGGGTGTCCTTACTTAGATGAAACTATTTAAATTAATTTACTTTATTATGAGAACTTAAATTTTGGTCTTGTACTGACTTATGTACTGACAATTACTTAGTTTTAAGATTTGAATACTTATTGTTAGTTCGCATTAGCGAAGATTCAATAATAAAATATATGAAAAAAAAGTTCCTATCATTCTTATCTTAACAGCATATACTTTTGATTTGACGAAGCATATTTTTAACTTTTTGCCGCATATTTTATCCTCATAAATCCCTTTTTTAAGACCATATTTTTGGTCGCCCTGATATCGTTATCAGAAGTAAATAATGGTATATGTAATAAAATATTTTAAAAGTAACTGTTAAAACTGTTGTCAGAGACTTATTTGACAGGTATCAATGGAACAATTGTCAAATAAGCCCTTAATAAGCCCATAATAATTATTATTAATACAGCCGTTAGTATATGTATTTAAGGCACAATATTAAAAACTTGCCCTATAATGGCTTACTTTCGCGGTTGCTGAAATGTATTTCTCGATTACCGAACACATTACATCATAAATTAGTTAAAATATCAATTAGTAATTAAACTTGCTACATAAGTTATTAAAGAATGTAATACAATGCCTGATGTATGACATTATAAAATTGGTTCGCTTGAACGGGGACTATTTCCTGAGTTCTGATTTAAATAGTTTTTTGTTTCGAATGTGGGTATTGCAACAAAACTAGTTTACTCTAGAGAAGAAGTCAATAGCTGTTACGGCTTATGCTGTATATAGATTTTTGGAATAAATTCTGTTTTTCAAAATGTTTGTTTAAAAGGTACCACCTTTTGTAATCCTACTAACTTTTTTCCAAAAAAAAAAAAACAATATAAAATATCTTACTTGATTTGGAAAACTTAATTTAAACAGACGGACAGACAGATTTGGCTAAATCAAAATACATATCTTTAAGAATCTAAAATAGGAATATTCTTTATCGAGTCGCCAATGAAGGTTGCAAAGAGTAAAAAAGTTAGGCTATGACCAAGATATTTCTTGTTCAATTTCGCTATTCTATTGGCTTTACTTATCTTACTTTTTGGAAAAATTGTATCTATATTTCTTTTTCTCTTATTCGTATAAGATCTCCACATCACAATGATAAAGATGGTAAAGGCAACGCCAAACATTGTGCAAACAATAGCTGTTGATATGTTGGGATTTATGTGTTTGTTTTCACTTGACATGGCACTTGTTAACGTCTGGTTTCTTTAAGCGAAATTAAAAGTTTATAAAAATTCAACAAAGCCGTAGTATTTTTTTTGGAGTAATGTGCAGATGCAGCGTTGCAATCCTTATTTGAATTGAATATCAGTTGTTAAAGTATATTGAAATGCATTTGTACATTTTGAAAAAAGAAGTTTTAGTCGAAAAATTTGGCCGTTTTTGATTTAGTTGGGTAATCCACAAAGTATGTTATGTGTCGAGGTATGCTATTGTCTCAAGTTAGGTTAGGTTGCGAAGGGCACTCAAGGAAAAACTAAGAATAATAAGACATCATATGAAAAGGTTACCAAGCAACGGCTCTGATCGGCTTTATTATGGGGAGGCCCAGCACCAATTTTGGCCATCCTTTACCTCAAGTGGGCTGTCTCCGATATCCGTTGAAAGTGTGAACTAACATGTGCCGCAAGTTCTTCCATGAACTTTAAAAAATGTAACAGAACAATGGACCAGTTATCCCTTCCCGGAAACAACTATTATCCTGAAAAAAACAAGAGAATGAAAAAACGGTCCTCTAATGTTTACGACCATCGAAAACGATTTAAGGACCATGATTTATGGATGCGCACTTAAAAAATCCTGATGCTGATAGGTTGGTAAGGAGAATGTATTCACTTATCTGCATAATTTGACTGCGCTCTAATCACAACGTATTGTAGAAACTTCTGTTTGTGGTATTTGGTGTCAAGTTTTTAAAGGGTTAGGTGAAGTAGAACAAAAAATTATATTTCAAACAAAAAATGTCTTTTATTATATTTTTTAAAATATGACATTAAGACATAACATACATTGTGAATTACCTTAGTGCACAAAACAGAAGTAAATGAATTAGAATAAATTTTTTTCGATAAGATAATATTAATACTCTTAATAATCTAGTCAGGTATATTCTACAATGACTATTTGGATTTTAAATCTTCTAATCGTTTAAGTATTTTAAAAACGGCTAAATTAAGGCAATTCCACGTAAAACTACCCAAAATTAAAAATCATTTTTTTATTTTAGAAAAAAATCGATAAAAAAAAATATAAATTAAAATTTGTAAGGTCACACTCGTTACAGACGTTTAATGAACCAAAAATTCGCTCTCTTTAATGCGTTCACCTGATAAATAATTTTACCATGGTGGTCGCTATTAGCAGCAATCATGCTCCTTCAGGGTCTACCACGAATTGCAGTATTTTTTTAATTACAATTTCGAATTGTTTGAGCTATAAGCAAAAATGTTAGTGAAATGGCCACACCCGTTATAATGGAGTTACCCATATATGTATGTACATATATGTATTAAAGTTTGTGACAATACACTCTGTTTTGGTGTTGTTGTCTAATACTTATTTCAAATGCATACATAAATGATAAGATAATTTGGAAATATTGTGGTTGCTTTATACACTATTTCCAATTGTATTTTAGAACCTTTTAATTATATTTTAGAAATTTTTAATTGAACTTCAGAAATTCCTAATTTAATAACAGAAGGTTCCAATTCAATTTCAGAATATATAACTTATATTCAGAATCTTTAAATTCCATATCTGAAAATTGTATTTAAATTTCAGAAATTTTTGAATCAATATTTCAATAAATGAATTTTCAAAGAAACGAACTGAGAAGAAAAGATGCGATTTAAATCTAGAGCGGAGTTAGCGCGATCCGCTAACTGTGATTCAATAAATATTGTTACATTTTATATAAAACTAATTTTTTTTTCTGAGCTTTTTTATTTCCAAATGTTAGCAAAAACGTATTTTTTACTTTTTTTTAATTAAAAATTAAAAAAAATATCTAATAAAAACATTTTTTAGGTACGCTAAATAAAATTAAGCGTTATAATCAAATCTAAATCAGCTTTTAAACAAAAACTGATGCTCCTTTTTTGGGGGGTCCACTGATTTTTGAGACACATAGAGGATAACGTCACCAACCTCGCCAAACAGAGTATAGGGTTTTAATCCCCTTTGATAGTAGAATTGAGCCTATACTGTATACGTTTGATATTTTTCAAAAAGTCTTCATTTGTTGCATGGTGTATTACTCAAAAATTTTGTATCTTGCTTAATTTAAAAAGATTTAAAATCTTACATACATTTTAAAAATGCAGATAAGCAAAATATATATTTTTTAATATTTTTGTTCGCTAAAAATATAAATTTTTAGTTTTCAATTTCAGAAAACATGAGCTTTCGTTTTTAGTCGCTTGAAAAACCAGCTTCTGTTTAAAGCTAAAAACGATTTCTGTAAAAATTTTCAGATTTAAAAGTGTATGTTAGCAAATATGTTTTTTTTTAAATAAAAATAAATAGCAATACACAAAATTTATAGAAACAGATAAAATCTCCTTCTGTGTCTATAGAATGATCTACGTTTATAAAACAATGTTTAAGGATGATGTCAAATGGTTCATATCCTGGGTCTAATTTTGGCCAACTCTCTCCCTACATATCAGTCGAAAGCTCAGGAATAAATCCCTTAATATTGGCTTTCATAGCGTCAACCGTTACAGTTTATCGGCCCCAAAGTTGAAATAAATTGTTCTTCCAACTTGTCATTGCTTTAAATAATTCAAACTTGCGTTTTTAAAGTCAACAACGTGATGTACTTAAAACTAACTCCGTTTGAATGAAATCTTAAATAAACTAATGTTATTGAACAAGCTTCAAACATATGTGATTATTTATGTAAAACTTAAATATTAAAGGTCATATTCATAATAATTATATATAGTAGGTTTATTAAATGCTTATTTGGCTAATTTCTATGGAATAATATAATTATTTTGAATATGAGCGTATGATTTTAGGAAATTTATCAAACAAATTATTGTTATCTACAGTCATGTGAAAAATAATAGGGACACATTTTAGTGTTTCTTAACAATATCAATAAAACGAACATTTTCATTAAATTTTGATTATTTTTTTTATTTTTTAATTGGCTAATATTCCTATCTTAAGAAAATAAAACAAAAAGACTAGAAATCAATATAAAAAGGAAATAAAAAATGTTTTTTAATAGCTTAACTTAAAAAACGTTGTGAAAAAAAATAGGGACATTTACAGTTTTTAAGAAAAAAAAATATTTTAAATTCATTTTTTTTTAAATCCTTTTTATTTTTTAATAGTGTTTTTTTTAATACTTTGTTGCAAGTTCCTTACTTTGAATAACAGCCATACACCGGCGAGGCATTGAGCCAACCAACTTTTGGCACGTGGCAAGAGGAATAACTTTCCACGCTTCCTGTATTAGTAGCCAGAGTGATTCTTTATTTGTAGCTTTTTTATCCCTCAAAGCTACTTTTACTTCTTGCCACAAGTTTTCAATAGGATTCAAGTCTGGTGATTGAGCAGGCCAGCTTAGTAAGTTGATATTGTTATCCGAGAACCATTTCTTTGCCAGCTTCGAAGTGTGCTTCGGGTCGTTGTCTTGCTGAAACACCCATCGAAGCGGCATGTTTTCCTCAGCATAAGGCAACAACACTTCGCTTAAAATATTGCAGTAAGTTACCGTTGTCATTGTGTCCTCAATTCGGTATATCAGACCAACACCTTGGCATGAGAAGGATCCCCACACCATAATTGATCTTCCTCCGTGCTTTACAGCTTTAACTGTATATTGCGGTTTGAAAGTTGTGTTTCCTGGCCTGCGAACATTTTGAGTACCACAGTCGGGGTGGAACAGGTTCGATTTGGTTTCATCCGACCACAGGATATTACGCCATTTCTCCACTAGCCACTTGGCATGCTCGTTAGCAAAAAGTAGTCTTCTACTTACATTTCTTTTGGACAAAAACGGCACTTTTCTGAATCTTTTTGCTTTTAAATTATTGTTAATTAACCTTTTGCGAATAGTGAAAGTGTCAACGTTCAAAGAAAATTCCTTTTTGATGTGATTTGAAGATGCAAAGGCGTTATTTTTTACAAATCTTACCATATTCCTCTCCAGACTGGGTGATATTTTAGGTTTTCTTCCACGCGTTTCTTTCTGGAGCTTATATTTTACAGCATTTTCTACCATTCTCCTAGAGCAATTCAAAGTTTCAGCTATTTTTCGGTACGAAAATCCCTGAGTTTGTAGGTGTTTTATTTGTTCACGAAGCTCGGCGGTGCAATGCTTACATCTGCCCATCTTTAATGTCTAAATTTTATTATAATTGTTATTTTCCAAATTTATGTTTGTAATACATCTTATATACAATACCTTTTCGCTTCCAAATACTTAAAAAACTCAACACTTTAAATTTAAAATCACTTCAATAATAGCGTCCTATTATTTATCACACTCTAAAAAGTGCTTACTACACAAAATTACCTACAACTAAGAAACGGTACAAAATACTTTTGTTTAAATAACGGTTCTTTACATCATTGACATCCCAGCAAACAATTTATATGATATTTTGCATTTATGTTTCAAAGTAATACCAGAGTTGGGGTTTTAACTGATTGAATATAAATGTCCCTATTATTTTTCACATGACTGTAAATTGATTATTATAAAAGTTTAAAAATAATACATAATAATTTTTTGACATAAAAAAATCAAAATTTAATAAGATTTTTTGACAAAAATTATAAAAATCAAAAATTACTTATTAGGTATTTTGTATTTGAGTTTTAATTTTTTGACATCATTATTACAATCCCTGTTTATTTTTTTGTCTCTTTTTTGATTTGCTTAGTTTTTTAAAACTAATACCGGGATTTTTCAGAACTTTTTGGTTTTTTTATGGTGGCTTATGGTGTTTGGCAGAAAAGATCTTATTTCAAAATTTAAATTGATTATTTTCTCTTTCTTAAAAAATTTTAAAAATTTTGTATTAAAAACACGAGCATAGAAACAATTAAAAAAAAAGGAATTTATACACAATATAGAGCATAACATAACTAATAATTCTGCATCGTTAACTCCAAAAATGATTTTTTTTTTAACGTTATGACGTTGTTTTGGTAAATCAATTTTAGTCGGATAAACGATATCCGTCCGTCAAGCTGGGTTTTAATGTATTTTTTGTAATCTAAGTGCAGGTGTCTTTTTTTGCCAAAAAAATTTCTAAAGTTAGAGAAAGATAAGGGGCTATTAATATAGCTAAAAACACTTATTTGAGAGCAGAGGATATTTTCAGAACCTTTAGCTTTTCTGTCAGGAAGAATTTGAAATTTCGTTATGCAAAGCAAACTGTGTTTAGGAATACAGCCTTTTCTAAATAGAAAATGTCAGTGTAAATTTCGAAGAGATCGATCCATTATTAACCCTACTTCAAATACATAGTAAGCCTTTAGGTGGAAATTCTGATATCTCTCGTAATTGCTAATGCATATCAGAACTCAACTCAACTCAGCTGGCTTAAACTAATTTCATATACCTGTGCATCTGGCATCAAAAGTTAATTATGTACAAAGTTAGCCAGATCGCTAAAGCTTTTCTGATTTCAATCGATTTAAATGAATAGAATAATATGTATTTCAAAATTAATACCTAAAAGTTGTACTTTAATGTACATATCGTCACAGAAAATGCAAAACGCCCTATCTAACATTTAAAAATTTTTTGTGTAAATGAAAAATATATTTATAGTTAACACAAATTTTTGCCATATATGTTAGTTAAAAAGGATCAACAAATTTATTTCTGCTGAAAAAAAAGAGTTTTGCGAGATGACGTACATATTTAAAGGCTATAATTTATAAAAAGCCAATTTTAAATTGTGTTAGATAGGGCGTTTTGTATTTTCTGTGACGATATGTATCATGATACAACTGATAAACTGGGCCGACGAGACTACCTGGTTCTTTGTATCATGATATGTATGTACAACTTGTCAACTTGTCGTAACAAGAAAATATATATGTACATATGTATGTATATTTTTTCTTGTTGCTAAAATGCTGTTTTGAAAAAATGGGTTCAGGGAATTTGTTAATACTTTTTTTAGGCAGAAAGAAAGACATTTGATTCTGTTTGTTTCCAAGAAGTCTTAGCACACTTTTTTTACTTACCAGATAAAACTGCTCCACGCTGTTTACGAGAACAACAGTATCCACAGCAGCTCATTATAATAAACACCAAAACGAAAAACATAAAAATTCCCCACAAATCCATTGTGCTATCAATATTATCCGTGAAGTCCACTATAAGCTTGGAAGAAAAAATTGGCTATAACAATATAATTTTTATAATTAAACATGCATATTTTACATACTTGTGATATGCTCAGCTATGTACTTATTTCACAATAATTCAAATTTTTTATTATAACTCTTACACAAAAACATTTTTTGTCCTTTTTTTTAAATTTTAATTCTTAAATGAATCACATATTATTAAAACTTCTACATACATATGTGAGTGTGTTAGTTTCATGGTACAATTACCATGATACAAAGAACCAAGTAGTCTCCTCGGCCCAGCTGATTAGTACCAGAATGTCAAAATTGTGCTCTCCCTGTGAAAATAAAACAACAAAAATTATTACTCATCGTTTTTTTTCTCTGAGCTTTTGTTTGACACTTTGGTACTAATTTGTAGTTGTTGCAGGGACGAGATTACCTGATTAGTTGTATCATGGTACAATTACCTTACCATGGTAAGTTTCTTATTACAAAAAACCTGTTAATTTTTTGTCCTTTGCGGCAAACAGCGTTGTCAACTTTTCGAACAGAAAGCGCGCTGTTCACCTTAAAACGACCCAAAAAGCTGTAAAAGTTTATTTGCATTGAGGATTCTTCCCATTGAGGGTTTTGTTGCTGAAATGGCGGCTACGAGCTTGTTTGGACTTACTGAGTCAGGTATGCGCGGGGTAGGTTCAGTTGGACACGCCAGTATGCGGGGATAAGTAGGAGATAGAGATCTTGTCTGCCACTGCCCTGGGCTGCAGATCCGCCAGCAGAGGTGGTTGCGAAGGCGCTTCTTAGATGGACTTGGTGAGGTCCCTGGCTGTGGGCTGGGGGGCATCATAGGTTTCACCAAGGGCGTTGGGTGGCTGGGCAGATAGGTGATTCAGTGCCTAAGACTACTGACTTCCTTGGACTTTTTGCGGACGGCACTCTTGCTCTCTCTCTTTGCTTGTATTAAACCTTTTTTTTTCTCCTCTTGACTCCTCTGAAGGAATTCACAATGGGCCTAAGGGCCTCCGAGTGGAGGTGGAGAGTTAGACTCGCCGCTACCCTTCGTAACCTAGCCTAACCTTCTTTGCAAGCTAAAAAGAAAATAATAATTAGAGTTTTTAGGAAATGCAGAAGCAATTCATAGAGATCATTTAAGAAGTATGTAATTTAACACATTTGTTGCTCCTCGAAGTTTTTAAAAAAATAATTTTCCTATCAACATAACCGTTCCCTGTAGCCAGTTAAAAAAGTAATGCAGTCATATTTTTAGGGCAAGTTTGACTCCTCAAGATTCATACCTTGTTCCTATGCTTCCGCAAATAGGGCATTAAAGATTTTCTTTGGAGTCTGGTCATAGCTTTCCCCTCAGGTATGTTCCATAGGTTAATTTTGTTTTGACGGTACTAAAAAATAAATCAAAAAATGGCACATAAGGATAGAAATTTTTCTGAAGTTTTAAAAGGCGGTTTTGCGTTTGATTTAACTTTCGAAACAAGTTTACCTCTTGAACATACCTGCATATATAAAAGTAAATGTGTAATATGCTCAAGTTCATGTTTTTCTTTAAGTTTGAATAAAATAATGTAAATCAAAATATAAAATATATAATATGGGTTGGAGATTAACTAATAAATATATATAAATATAACCTATAGAATTTTTTGTGTGTAATCATGAATTTTATATATTAACATGCCGTCGTGAAGGAATAAACTTAAAATGCTTTCTTACGTCAAACGAAACACCAAAATTTTTATATATGCATATTACATCTTTATTGCATTTATCTGCCTATAACGTAATAAAAACATACAGTTTTGATAGCTTTAATGCAAAACAAACTCTAGCGAAAAATAGTTAGCTGTTGACGCGATTATACCTTGTAGGGTACTTGTACCATGGCTTTTTATTTCAAATGTTGGTAGAGTTGGCATCACTACGGTTGACAAGCAGCCAGTGCTGCCATTAGAAAACAAAAATTGTACAGAGTTTTGACAAAAATAGTACAACACCAAATGAAATTCATAGTACAAAGACTTCCGACAAGACTTTTTTATCTTTACAAAACTAATTACTCTTATTTAAAATGCATAAGTATAGATCTTTATTTTTGTACTTTAAAACACATTAATAAGTAAATTTATGTAACTATTAATAGAGCATATAATTCATTGATTCACTTCTTATTATAATGCCAGGTCGGTATAGCACCTTTATAATTATGTATATACGTATGTATGTTATTAAAGGTTAAAGAATCCAATGTTTACGTTCTTGCAAAAAACTAACAGATGTTTGTTTTAAATAAATAAAATATTTGTTACTTTTTCCAGTTTTTTCAATATTTCACTAGTAGGTTGATAACTTGTGCCTCCATTTGTTATTTAACACTTTGTCTTCTTCCGAAGACTGCTCTTTATAATTTTGTTAAATATTTAATTATTGTCTTTTGCATATTTTTTAACGACCCTTAAAATTTTAAAAACTATTTTTTTTACAACTAACGGCACTTTCATCTATAAAAATTTATAAAGTGCAAAAATTAGTATTATTTTTACATTCTGTACCTATTTAATGCATATCTGTAAGAAAAAAACATTTACTCGGCGGCTGTGCTTGCTTAGCTTTTGAGCCAATATAAATCGGCGGCGGCCCGGCTATCGAAAATATACCGGCGTCGGCTAGCAGACGGCTCTGAGCCGATCGGCTTGTTTCTCTGATCTGTTGCCCATTTATTTCATGAATCTGTTCTACTATTGCGTAAAGGGGTTTCGCACGATATGTATTTTACACATGACTTGTCACTTTTGCAATCCATATGTATTTGCGTATGTCTGTCAAAATTTTCAATTTAGAGGCGGTTTATAATTTTTGCTTTCGCACGTACATATGTAATTGCATCTGACATAACCTCCAAACCAAAATAAACAACTACTTTTCCTTGTTATTCTAAAAACAGCTGATGACACATGCTTTGTCAGATGAAAATAGAGCACGCTCTAATTACAAATTTGTCATATGACATTTTCACTATGGCATACGTTAAATTCTTCTGTTAGAAAAAGAAGAAAATATGTACTAGTATTGCCAAATGAAATAATAAAGCAAGTGCTAGAAAAAATTTTTTCAAGCTAAATTTCATTATATTTGCTGTTAAATTTTTTAGTTTGTAGCAATTAGTACAAGAAAAGGTACAAAAATTTGTTTGTAAAAAATTATATAAACATTTTAAAATACATAGAACAGTTCTTGTCAGGTTACACTTATACGTGTACCCTGGTTCTTGTACTGTAGTACAAAATGCGGCAACACTGCAAACAGCTGTTAAACTAGTTTTGTTGTGGTTTTGTAAACTGTTGATTTATTAAAAATTGCAAGAAGTTTTTTTATTTTTTTTAACACCCACCCTCATGTCTAGAAAAAATAACAGCCGTTTAGCCAAAAAGCAAAAACGTAAAAATAGACGTAAAGTGAAAAAAACTTTAAAATCAATGGAAAAGGAAGTTAAATATTCAAAAAATTGCAATTCAGATTTAGGCAACGTGGTCCTAGAAGATCAGCTTCAAACCTTTGGGCTAAATTTTACTCAAAATGAAAGCGTAAGTTATTTGTTTAGTTTTTGCTATTTGTCGTGAGAAATAATATAACGCCGGTTGTAATTGTCTTTTTATGTACGTACCTTTGCATTAAATTACGTTTTGTTTATCGGTAGCTTGTATAAGTCGCGTTAACATCTTAAACTGTTCACTTTTTTATAACGACGTTTTTAACTGAACTCAGTCAGGTAGGCACGATAAAGGTATATTTTTAAGCACTCGGTAAACCTCTTGCAGTTTGTATCAACTACAATTACTTTAACTGGTAAAAAATGCTTTATATTGAGACTTAATAATATAATGAAAAGTAATGCATGATGTATACAAACAATTTATACCACTTAGGTAACTAGTATCTGAAGACTTATAACATAAACACGAGTTGTGAATTGAGTAGTTTACTTTCATCTTTAACAAAGAAATTCCCTTAGCAGCGCTACAAAATCTAGAGTAATTTGTATTTATTTGTCTCGTTATTTTTGCAAAAAGAAAATGAAATTAAAAAACCTAAGTGAACAAACAATCTAGAGTTTGAACCTTTCTATAAACAGCAATACCTTTGTGGCTAAGTTGACTAATTTTCTGTTTTACAAAAATATTACAATTCTTAAGGAACTTAAATTTAGTGAAACTCGTAAGCAAAAAGTACTATAGCTAAAAGTCTGGACACTTGGCTGAAGACGGACAGCAACGGGCTGTCTACAGCACTTTTTCAAACAAAGCTTATAACTTACTATCAGGGGCGCCGAACCAAATTAGCAAAAATGACATGTGTGTGAAGTTAGCTCCGCCAGTTAGCTTCGTTTTTCAACTTTACCTAAGCAAAAAGGTAAACTAACATTAGTCTTACTCATTGTCTGGATATTTAACAGAGAAGAACATTTTATAATGCAAATTACATGTTTTGCTGAAAAATTCATTATGTAAACTTAACAGTGAATTTCGGGAGCATAAATGTTAATAATAAACAAATTTAAAACAAAAAGAAATTTAATAAAGAAACTGTTTTTAGAAATTGTGCTCGAATTACGTCTATTGGGGACGAAAGGGATGGGTTCAGGGATTTATGCACTAAAGGTCCGATATTCAGAATGTGTACCAGAACTGAGATATATGACTTTGAAAATTGGTATTTTTTCTATGCATATGAGGTACATGGAAATTTGAAAAAAACCGGAATTTTTAGAAATTGTGCTCGAATTACGCCTATTGGGGCCGAAAGGGATGGGTTCAGGGATTGATGCACTAAAGGTCCCATATTCAGAATGTGTACCCGAACTGAGATATATGACTTTGAAAATTGGTATTTTTTCTATGCATATGAGGTACATGGAAATTTGAAAAAAACCGGAATTTTTAGAAATTGTGCTCGAATTACGCCTATTGGGGCCGAAAGGGATGGGTTCAGGGATTTATGCACTAAAGGTCCGATATTCAGAATGTGTACCAGAACTGAGATATAGGACTTTGAAAATTGGTATTTTTTCTATGGATATGAGGTACATGTAAATTTGAAAAAAACCGGAATTTTTAGAAATTGTGCTCGAATTACGCCTATTGGGGCCAAAAGGGATGGGTTCAGGGATTTATGCACTAAAGGTCCCATATTCAGAATGTGTACCCGAACTGAGATATATGACTTTGAAAATTGGTATTTTTTCTATGCATATGAGGTACATGGAAATTTGAAAAAAACCGGAATTTTTAGAAATTGTGCTCGAATTACGCCTATTGGGGCCGAAAGGGATGGGTTCAGGGATTTATGCACTAAAGGTCCGATATTCAGAATGTGTACCAGATCTGAGATATAGGACTTTGAAAAATGATATTTTTTGCAATATAAACATATAAGGTAATTGAAAATTTGAAAAAAACGGTAATTTTTAAAAATTGTGCTCGAATTACGCCTATGGGGGCCGAAAGCCATGGGTGCAGAGATTTTTCCACGAGGGGTCTTATATTCAGAATGTGTATCAGATCTGAGATATACGACTTTGAAAATAGAAATTTTTTACAAAATATGCATATGGGGTACATACACTTTTGAAAAAGCGGCCATTTTTAGAAATTGTGCTCGAATTACGCCTATTGGGGCCGAAAGGGATGTGTTCAGAGATTTATGCACTAAAGGTCCGATATTCAGAATGTGTACCAGAACTGAGATATATGACTTTGAAAATTGGTATTTTTTATATGCATATAAGGTACATGTAAATTTGAAAAAAACTGGAATTTTTAGAAATTGTGCTCGAATTACGCCTATTGGGGACGAAAGGGATGGGTTCAGGGATTTATGCACTAAAGGTCCGATATTCAGAATGTGTACCAGAACTGAGATATATGACTTTGAAAATTGGTATTTTTTCTATGGATATGAGGTACATGTAAATTTGAAAAAAACCGGAATTTTTAGAAATTGTGCTCGAATTACGCCTATTGGGGCCGAAAGGGATGGGTTCAGGGATTTATGCACTAAAGGTCCCATATTCAGAATGTGTACCCGAACTGAGATATATGACTTTGAAAATTGGTATTTTTTCTATGCATATGAGGTACATGGAAATTTGAAAAAAACCGGAGTTTTTAGAAATTGTGCTCGAATTACGCCTATTGGGGCCGAAAGGGATGGGTTCAGGGATTTATGCACTAAAGGTCCGATATTCAGAATGTGTACCAGATCTGAGATATAGGACTTTGAAAAATGATATTTTTTGCAATATAAACATATAAGGTAATTGAAAATTTGAAAAAAACGGTAATTTTTAAAAATTGTGCTCGAATTACGCCTATGGGGGCCGAAAGCCATGGGTGCAGAGATTTTTCCACGAGGGGTCTTATATTCAGAATGTGTATCAGATCTGAGATATACGACTTTGAAAATAGAAATTTTTTACAAAATATGCATATGGGGTACATACACTTTTGAAAAAGCGGCCATTTTTAGAAATTGTGCTCGAATTACGCCTATTGGGGCCGAAAGGGATGTGTTCAGAGATTTATGCACTAAAGGTCCGATATTCAGAATGTGTATCAGAACTGAGATATATGACTTTGAAAATTGGTATTTTTTATATGCATATGAGGTACATGTAAATTTGAAAAAAACTGGAATTTTTAGAAATTGTGCTCGAATTACGCCTATTGGGGACGAAAGGGATGGGTTCAGGGATTTATGCACTAAAGGTCCGATATTCAGAATGTGTACCAGAACTGAGATATATGACTTTGAAAATTGGTATTTTTTCTATGGATATGAGGTACATGTAAATTTGAAAAAAACCGGAATTTTTAGAAATTGTGCTCGAATTACGCCTATTGGGGCCGAAAGGGATGGGTTCAGGGATTTATGCACTAAAGGTCCCATATTCAGAATGTGTACCCGAACTGAGATATATGACTTTGAAAATTGGTATTTTTTCTATGCATATGAGGTACATGGAAATTTGAAAAAAACCGGAGTTTTTAGAAATTGTGCTCGAATTACGCCTATTGGGGCCGAAAGGGATGGGTTCAGGGATTTATGCACTAAAGGTCCGATATTCAGAATGTGTACCAGAACTGAGATATAGGACTTTGAAAATTGGTATTTTTTCTATGCATATGAGGTACATGTAAATTTGAAAAAAACCGGAATTTTTAGAAATTGTGCTCGAATTACGCCTATTGGGGCCGAAAGGGATGGGCTCAGGGATTTATGCACTAAAGGTCCGATATTCAGAATGTGTACCAGAACTGAGATATAGGACTTTGAAAATTGGTATTTTTTCTATGGATATGAGGTACATGTAAATTTGAAAAAAACCGGAATTTTTAGAAATTGTGCTCGAATTACGCCTATTGGGGCCGAAAGGGATGGGTTCAGGGATTTATGCACTAAAGGTCCCATATTCAGAATGTGTACCCGAACTGAGATATATGACTTTGAAAATTGTTATTTTTTCTATGCATATGAGGTACATGGAAATTTGAAAAAAACCGGAATTTTTAGAAATTGTGCTCGAATTACGCCTATTGGGGACGAAAGGGATGGGTTCAGGGATTTATGCACTAAAGGTCCGATATTCAGAATGTGTACCAGAACTGAGATATAGGACTTTGAAAATTGGTATTTTTTGCAATATAAACATATAAGGTAATTGAAAATTTGAAAAAAACGGTAATTTTTAAAAATTGTGCTCGAATTACGCCTATGGGGGCCGAAAGCCATGGGTGCAGAGATTTTTCCACGAGGGGTCTTATATTCAGAATGTGTATCAGATCTGAGATATACGACTTTGAAAATAGAAATTTTTTACAAAATATGCATATGGGGTACATACACTTTTGAAAAAAGCGGCCATTTTTAGAAATTGTGCTCGAATTACGCCTATTGGGGCCGAAAGGGATGTGTTCAGAGATTTATGCACTAAAGGTCCGATATTCAGAATGTGTACCAGAACTGAGATATATGACTTTGAAAATTGGTATTTTTTATATGCATATGAGGTACATGTAAATTTGAAAAAAACTGGAAATTTTTAGAAATTGTGCTCGAATTACGCCTATTGGGGACGAAAGGGATGGGTTCAGGGATTTATGCACTAAAGGTCCGATATTCAGAATGTGTACCAGAACTGAGATATAGGACTTTGAAAATTGGTATTTTTTCTATGGATATGAGGTACATGGAAATTTGAAAAAAACCGGAGTTTTTAGAAATTGTGCTCGAATTACGCCTATTGGGGCCGAAAGGGATGGGTTCAGGGATTTATGCACTAAAGGTCCCATATTCAGAATGTGTACCCGAACTGAGATATATGACTTTGAAAATTGGTATTTTTCTATGCATATGAGGTACATGGAAATTTGAAAAAAACGGAGTTTTTAGAAATTGTGCTCGAATTACGCCTATTGGGGCCGAAAGGGATGGGTTCAGGGATTTATGCACTAAAGGTCCCATATTCAGAATGTGTACCCGAACTGAGATATATGACTTTGAAAATTGGTATTTTTTCTATGCATATGAGGTACATGGAAATTTGAAAAAAACCGGAATTTTTAGAAATTGTGCTCGAATTACGCCTATTGGGGCCGAAAGGGATGGGTTCAGGGATTTATGCACTAAAGGTCCGATATTCAGAATGTGTACCAGAACTGAGATATAGGACGTTGAAAATTGGTATTTTTTCTATGGATATGAGGTACATGTAAATTTGAAAAAAACCGGAATTTTTAGGAAATTGTGCTCGAATTACGCCTATTGGGGCCGAAAGGGATGGGTTCAGGGATTTATGCACTAAAGGTCCCATATTCAGAATGTGTACCCGAACTGAGATATATGACTTTGAAAATGGTATTTTTTCTATGCATATAAGGTACATGGAAATTTGAAAAAAACCGGAATTTTTAGAAATTGTGCTCGAATTACGCCTATTGGGGCCGAAAGGGATGGGTTCAGGGATTTATGCACTAAAGGTCCGATATTCAGAATGTGTACCAGAACTGAGATATAGGACTTTGAAAATTGGTATTTTTTCTATGCATATGAGGTACATGTAGATTTGAAAAAAACCGGAATTTTTAGAAATTGTGCTCGAATTACGCCTATTGGGGCCGAAAGGGATGGGTTCAGGGATTTATGCACTAAAGGTCCGATATTCAGAATGTGTACCAGATCTGAGATATAGGACTTTGAAAAATGATATTTTTTGCAATATAACATATAAGGTAATTGAAAATTTGAAAAAAACGGTAATTTTTAAAAATTGTGCTCGAATTACGCCTATGGGGGCCGAAAGCCATGGGTGCAGAGATTTTTCCACGAGGGGTCTTATATTCAGAATGTGTATCAGATCTGAGATATACGACTTTGAAAATAGAAATTTTTTACAAAATATGCATATGGGGGTACATACACTTTTGAAAAAGCGGCCATTTTTAGAAATTGTGCTCGAATTACGCCTATTGGGGCCGAAAGGGATGTGTTCAGAGATTTATGCACTAAAGGTCCGATATTCAGAATGTGTATCAGAACTGAGATATATGACTTTGAAAATTGGTATTTTTTATATGCATATGAGGTACATGTAAATTTGAAAAAAACTGGAATTTTTAGAAATTGTGCTCGAATTACGCCTATTGGGGACGAAAGGGATGGGTTCAGGGATTTATGCACTAAAGGTCCGATATTCAGAATGTGTACCAGAACTGAGATATATGACTTTGAAAATTGGTATTTTTTCTATGGATATGAGGTACATGTAAATTTGAAAAAAACCGGAATTTTTAGAAATTGTGCTCGAATTACGCCTATTGGGGCCGAAAGGGATGGGTTCAGGGATTTATGCACTAAAGGTCCCATATTCAGAATGTGTACCCGAACTGAGATATATGACTTTGAAAATTGGTATTTTTTCTATGCATATGAGGTACATGGAAATTTGAAAAAAACCGGAGTTTTTAGAAATTGTGCTCGAATTACGCCTATTGGGGCCGAAAGGGATGGGTTCAGGGATTTATGCACTAAAGGTCCGATATTCAGAATGTGTACCAGAACTGAGATATAGGACTTTGAAAATTGGTATTTTTTCTATGCATATGAGGTACATGTAAATTTGAAAAAAACCGGAATTTTTAGAAATTGTGCTCGAATTACGCCTATTGGGGCCGAAAGGGATGGGCTCAGGGATTTATGCACTAAAGGTCCGATATTCAGAATGTGTACCAGAACTGAGATATAGGACTTTGAAAATTGGTATTTTTTCTATGGATATGAGGTACATGTAAATTTGAAAAAAACCGGAATTTTTAGAAATTGTGCTCGAATTACGCCTATTGGGGCCGAAAGGGATGGGTTCAGGGATTTATGCACTAAAGGTCCCATATTCAGAATGTGTACCCGAACTGAGATATATGACTTTGAAAATTGTTATTTTTTCTATGCATATGAGGTACATGGAAATTTGAAAAAAACCGGAATTTTTAGAAATTGTGCTCGAATTACGCCTATTGGGGCCGAAAGGGATGGGTTCAGGGATTTATGCACTAAAGGTCCGATATTCAGAATGTGTACCAGAACTGAGATATAGGACTTTGAAAATTGGTATTTTTTCTATGGATATGAGGTACATGTAAATTTGAAAAAAACCGGAATTTTTAGAAATTGTGCTCGAATTACGCCTATTGGGGCCGAAAGGGATGGGTTCAGGGATTTATGCACTAAAGGTCCGATATTCAGAATGTGTACCAGATCTGAGATATAGGACTTTGAAAAATGATATTTTTTGCAATATAAACATATAAGGTAATTGAAAATTTGAAAAAAACGGTAATTTTTAAAAATTGTGCTCGAATTACGCCTATGGGGGCCGAAAGCCATGGGTGCAGAGATTTTTCCACGAGGGGTCTTATATTCAGAATGTGTATCAGATCTGAGATATACGACTTTGAAAATAGAAATTTTTTACAAAATATGCATATGGGGTACATACACTTTTGAAAAAAGCGGCCATTTTTAGAAATTGTGCTCGAATTACGCCTATTGGGGCCGAAAGGGATGTGTTCAGAGATTTATGCACTAAAGGTCCGATATTCAGAATGTGTACCAGAACTGAGATATATGACTTTGAAAATTGGTATTTTTTATATGCATATGAGGTACATGTAAATTTGAAAAAAACTGGAATTTTTAGAAATTGTGCTCGAATTACGCCTATTGGGGACGAAAGGGATGGGTTCAGGGATTTATGCACTAAAGGTCCGATATTCAGAATGTGTACCAGAACTGAGATATATGACTTTGAAAATTGGTATTTTTTCTATGGATATGAGGTACATGTAAATTTGAAAAAAAACCGGAATTTTTAGAAATTGTGCTCGAATTACGCCTATTGGGGCCGAAAGGGATGGGTTCAGGGATTTATGCACTAAAGGTCCCATATTCAGAATGTGTACCCGAACTGAGATATATGACTTTGAAAATTGGTATTTTTTCTATGCATATGAGGTACATGGAAATTTGAAAAAAACCGGAGTTTTTAGAAATTGTGCTCGAATTACGCCTATTGGGGCCGAAAGGGATGGGTTCAGGGATTTATGCACTAAAGGTCCGATATTCAGAATGTGTACCAGAACTGAGATATAGGACTTTGAAAATTGGTATTTTTTCTATGCATATGAGGTACATGTAAATTTGAAAAAAACCGGAATTTTTAGAAATTGTGCTCGAATTACGCCTATTGGGGCCGAAAGGGATGGGCTCAGGGATTTATGCACTAAAGGTCGATATTCAGAATGTGTACCAGAACTGAGATATAAGACTTTGAAAATTGGTATTTTTTCTATGGATATGAGGTACATGTAAATT